>JAUTDX010005804.1:0-33850 GCA_030844895.1 Ambrosia x helenae
CTCACGGACTGAACAGAAAACATATTATTATTTTCCCAACCCATACCCACTTATCACAAAAATCTCAATTCAATCTCCTGCAGACTCGAACAAAGCTGCAGCCACTGCTGCCTATCCTCGGCATTCTACAGCAACTCTATCCACTCTGCCTGAACATAACAGCTACCATTCCGCGTCCTCACCGATCAGAAACCAAACACTGTTTGTTGTTTTCCAGCCTAAAGAGACTTGGCCACCTATGTTTCGAAGCACAATCTCCCAGCCACACATCAAGCCAAATCTCACGGTAGAACCGTTCCCAATCTTCGCCCTTATAAAAGAATGGATAATGTAACACCCCAAAAATGTTAAAGTAATAATAGTATGGTGAAAACTATTATATATATATGTATATATATGTAAGTATGAGTATGTATGTATGTATGTGTAAATATATGTGTGCGTAAATGTGTGTACTCCTAGTTGTAAGTAGTGCATTGATAGATGTACATTTAATAAACATAAAAATTACCAAGTTAGTTACTTGGGTAAATTGGTGATACCATAGTTGATAAAAGGGAGGGGTTAAATATGACAAAATACTCATCTTGAGGGCCTGATTTAGGGAAGAATAGAAGTGGTACATTAGTTAAGGGGTTAGAAGGGAAATTGGGGTATTTGGAAAGAAAAAGAAAACGCAGAGAAAGGGGAGAGAGGGTGGCGACAAGGAGGTATCCAAAACAGCCCTCCATAACTGAAAGTTGAGTAGGAAATCACCCCTATTTTCCCTGCATGTTCTTGAATTTAAAGCCCTCTAGTGGTGCTAATCTCATTGGTAAGCTATAGAACCAATTTTAGTAGAGTTTGAAAGTAGAATGGTAGGATCACATAATCATATTATGTTGATTGCTTCATTGTAGCTTAGAAACATTATTACTATGTTTGGTAGTGTAGAATTGATGAGATTGCATGTTAAATTGGATGTGTTAGGGCTGAATTGAGAATTATTAAGTGGGTGTTGGAATGAAGGTTCCTGTTGACTTTTTAAAAGTCAAACAAGACCTTGATACCATGAATAACTCACTTGAATATGCATGGTTGTATGATTAAAATGTAGATTGAAAATGCTAGTGTGGAAGGGAGGATTGTGCATCCTAGAATTGTATAATGATTTGAATGAATTGAATGAACACCACGTGTATGATAAAATGCTTAGCACCTTTGAATAGGTGAAATTATGAGTAATGAATGACAAATATGTTGTAGTATGTGTAACTATGAAATCATGTTTGGTTATCCACCTTGAACCAAGTATGGTAATGGGTAAAAGTATGAAAAACTAAAGTATGGATTTCCTTCACTATGTAGGTGTGAAGGTTGAAGGTTCAAGTGGTCAAAGGGAGCAAGGTGCACACGACAAAGGTAAGTTGTTACTACCAACTGTTTAGTTTAACAAACTTATTGGTCATGATTGTTATGTATGTATTTTGTGTGGTTAGACATGATGGAATGAAAAGTAGTATGAAGTGCCCTTGGCTACACAAGGGTGCAAAATAGTGGAATGGTATGAAATGGTAGAAGTATCCTTAACGGGTCAAAATGGTAGAAGTACCCTTAATGGGTCAAAACGGTAGAAATACCCTTAACGGGTCAAAATGGTAGAAACACCCTTTAACGGGTCAAAATGGTGGAAGGAAGGTTACATCATGGTTTAATGATTGCTTGGTGTCCCTTGGACAAGATGAATGATATTATTTTTAGCATATTAAATGTTTGCCTTGTTTGAATTGTTATAGGTAAAGCTCACGAGTGAAGATCAGGTCTCAAGGAAGGTCGAATCATGCACGCTCAACTTCTTTGTGGTTTGGGTACCATGTAGTATTAGGATCTTTTGAGTCACATAGCAAGTGTTAATGTTTTGTACATGGTCTTAAACATGGGTCAAAGATTCACATGGTAGCCAACTTAGTCATATCTTTTGTAAATTCAACGAACGTCGACAAGGTTGTTTGTATATCGTTGGATAAGATGTTATGGTATATATATATATATATATATATATATATTAATGTATATGTTTTAAAAAAAATCGAGTCTTACAGATAAACACATCATTCGCCTTTAACGATCCTCCTACTTTAAACAATTGCTTTCCAGCGGCCCGTAGCCCTCTTATTAACTGAAGATTTCCCACCCTTTTTATTATTATGACACGTATCAACAATCCTACGCCACAAGCTGTCTTAGTCCGATCTATATCTCCAAACCCACTTGAATAGAAGCGAGTCATTTGTATCCTTCAGCCTCTTTATCCCCAACCCACCAAACTTTTAGGAGATGCAACTATATTCCAACTCACCCAATGTATTTTATTGCTATTGTCGCTCGTTCCCGACCAAAGGAATCTCTTCATTATACGTTCAAGATTGTCTATAATTTTACTCGGAGCTTTATACAAAGAGAAATAACAGATAGGAAGGCTTCCGAGAACCGCTTTAATAATAGTAACAAGCCCTCCTATCGATAAAAGCTTTGCCTTCCATAGTGCTAGACGCGCCTCAAACACCTCAATAATCTTCTTCCAATTACAACACTTATTCATATTCGCCCCCCACCCTAATACCTAAATAATCAAAAGGTACATCGCCTGTTTTACATCCCAACACCAACGCCGTATTATCCAACTCACTATCACAAGTTCCAATCCCATACAAATTGGACTTGTTGATGTTTATTTCAACCCCGAGCAAACGTAAAAGCATCTCAATATTCTCGCTATCCTTACCACATTATCATCCGACCATTCGCCTAGAATGAGCGCATCATCCGCATATAATAGATGTGAAAATAACCGTACCATCATTTCCACCTTCAAGCCTTGAAAATTCATTGATCTCACCGCCTTATTAAGAACACACGAAAGAGCCTCCATGACCACCACAAACAAAAAAGGAGACAATGGATCACCTTGTCTAAGCCCTTTTTGACACTTGAACTCAAACGTGGCCGATCCATTAACCAAGATAGCCGACCTCGCCGACTCAAGAATTCCGAAAACCCACATACACCATCTTTCCGGGAAACCCATTTGTTCCAAAATAGATATCAAAAACTTCCAATTCACATTGTCATATCCTTTTCAAAATCTATCTATCAACAAAAACGCCTTCTTAGACCTTCTTTTCAACCAAGCGATAATTTCATTCAAAACTAACGGCCATCCATAACCTTCTTTATTCTATTCGCCATAACCTTCGAGATCACTTTACTTACCACACCTATAAGATTTATAGGCCGATAATCCTTCATAGTCACCGGATTTTTACACTTAGGAATAAATGTAATAAAAGAAGTACTACACACAGGACTAATGAATCCTGAATCATAAAACTGGAGAAAATCCTCTCAAAATCGGCTCCAAATTATCCCAAAATTTCTGCACAAAATTAAAGTTAAACCCATCGGGTCCTGGCGCCTTATCCTTACCACAATCGAACACAGCTATCTTGATTTCTTCCTTCGAAAAATTTCTCACCAAATCAGCAATTTTCTCAGTTGGAATGCTCCGAACATTCTCGCAAACCAATCTCGGCCTGTCCTTACAATCTTCTTTAAAGTGATCTCTAAAAAATTTTGGAACTTCTCTTTTCACAATCTTCGGCTTTGTCGTCCAAACGCCATTAAAATGATGTGTGAGAATTGTCGAAAGTGTAAAATACGTCTGTCTAAAAGACAACAATAAATCTTAACTTGATTTGAATATTTTTTTTATTTACATAAATAAGTAAATAACTGAGTTTTCGCCACTTCACACCATTGATTAGATGTCACATTAATTTTTTTAGTGCTTGTCGCTTCCTATTCTCGAGACATTAATATGTTTAGAGGATTGGATTCGTGAGTCATGTAAAAAGGAAGATACACTATAACGATGAGTCAACAACATTTGACAATATTGGAAATGCTAAATTTAGATACACATCCTTATGTCGTTCATTTGTATTGTATTTATTACTTTTTTCTAGAAATTTCTGATAAGGTGAAACAAGATCACATCAATCTTGAGTCAATTAACCGGTGTTTGCAGATGTATGTGATGAAGGCTATATTTCCTTTTATTTCTTGGATTTTGTTTAGAAGTTTATAGTTGTCTGGTATCTAGTTTACGGTAAACCACTTACTTGTTTGATTTTTTTTTTAACATTTTGGATGTTTAAATTATGAAATACGAGTTACAAGCTTTTTTCATCTTTTGGAAATGAAAATATGAAATACATCAAACACCTCAAGTTTTGGTAGTAAGTTTTCTCTACCATATCACGTAGACGTGATATGAACACTTCATGCGCAAAGAGTGCAGACATATAAACTGGACACTTACAAGGAAGCATAATCAAGTATGAAATAATTTTAGGTTCATATCAATGATAAATCACCAAAACTTTTTTACTTAGACATTATATCAAACATTCACATGTTATAAGTGCAAGCTAAGATACTAACACTTGCAAAGAAGCAAAATCAACCCATCAAATATGAGATACTTGCAAGTTCATATCAATGATACGTTACCAAATTTGGGTATAAAAATGCAATACTTACATGTGGTATACAGTACCGAATTTGATGAAAGTAGTACCAAATTGGGTGTAGATTAGTAGTATTGAACCCTAATAAAGAGGTTCGCTTCGCATACCTTCTAATCTAGAAGATGAATGTGCGTAATCTAGAATGAATTAAAGAAACATGGATCGAATTTGGTGTTCTGACAATCGGGTTCGATCTTTGAATGAAAATTGATGAACCTAATCTCATCAGAGAAACCGATACCCGAACTTCTCCATTAGATCTTCTATTATGGATTTTAAGAATTCTCGGTTTCCAAGTTAGTCCAGGGTAACTACCTGGTTGGGTTGGTTATTGCACTTTGCTTACCCCTGTAAGGTAAGTGATTCAAAAAAGTGTGTAAACATTTAATATGTATTTTTAGGATTATAATAAGGCCATTATAACAAACTAGTGGGAATGCCCGCCCGCGTTGCAGCGGGTGTCCCAACTAATACATATTCTTCTATGATGTGTAGTACGAACCACAACTCATTCCGTGTTTCTAACATTTTAACGGCAGTAAAGGATTTTGAAACCATTTGAAACCATTGTATTATCAGCTAATACATTCATTTTAGCATCAATACACTCATTGTATTACATAATACAAGAATCCCAGCTACCCATATGTGAAAAGATATCTTAATCTAGCATACAGATGATTTACCATTTAACCATCGAGCGCATAGGAGTTCATCAAGTGGTCTGCTTTGTTTTAGCAGGTAAACCTATCTACTCATCACTTATCCTAAAAAAACAAGCTTAACCCCACACATCCTCTTAAGATTATGTCATAGGCAAAAAAATCCAAAGAAATACCATATATGAAAGAACAATGAGTGCATAGACACATACATGCTACAATATACTGCATTCCATGCTCTACACCATTGATTAGAATTTGAAACACAATAAGTTTTTGTGATACACAACATGAAAGTCGTAGCAGTCTCTAATGGGAAATACATCTTTAAAAATACATGCAATGAAAACAGTAAGAGACTCGAGTAGCTTTTTTCTTACTCGTTCATTAACAAGGTAGATACGGAGCTTGCATCACGGGCGTACAAAATACAAGAAAATGCTAGCTGAAGCATGACACCGGCATGGGTCCATTAACATGGCAAATTGTTGATATTAATTGGCATTCTTCATCTTCTTGTTTAAATGGCTTGCCGCCTTTGATTTCTACAACCATTTCATGTTCACTTTTATTGTTTTCTATTTTCCATCACTTTTACAAATCTTTTAGTGCATTGCGTATCCACTCGTACCACAAAATACAAAACGCTTCTTCAATCATCCCCTGGTAACACGATACGAATGTGAATCAGTTGTGGACTTCCACCGTATTCACACTTAAGTCCTTAGACTTTATATTTATCAAGTCCTTGAAGTTATATAACTCAACATTAAGCCCTTTTTTGGATGATTGATTATGTGTGAATTGAGCGAAAATTGAAAGCAGACTACAGCTTGGGCTCTGCTCGCTCGGCTCGGCTGGTTTGCACCCCTACTTGTTTCCCATAATAAAATGTTTTACCAGGCAAATTTTACCAACGTCTAAAGTAAATCAAGGACGCACAACTACATATTAGTAACTCGTATAACTGTGTTGGCAAGAACAAACATGCAACCTACTTTAATAACTCCTCTTACTCTAACTTCATGTAAAGATTCACAACATGCAGCTTCTTCAACAGTCTCATCACTCTCCCCATCCACATTGAGAATTATTAAATAGCGAAAAGAATCAGATCCATGCTGTTATAGTAATATATTATCACACATTTACAAATTTTTTAATCAAAATTAACAACTTTTGAAAATAAGGGGGAAAATGTGTACCTTCGGGAATACCATGTCATCATGGGTTGGTGAAGATACCATTAATACTTCTACTTTATCCCGGTCTTTATTTTGGTCAGTCTGTATGGCATACACCTGTTGTATAGATGTTGATTAAGCATACATGAACTGAAATATAGAACATGGTCCTTTCCTAGAAAATGACTATGGCAAAACCACTTATTTGCACTTATTTTATATAATGTCATATTAAGGTATTTATCCCTACTAAAGTGACATACCATGGTTCAAGTCCTACAAAGTAAACATTTGGATTTTAAGATTAGATTTAGGGATATGTGTATACCTTTTGACCCATTACTCATACCACCCCCATCTGGGCATCTTATACAATCTCTACACCGAAAAAAAAAAAGAAAGCCAAACTTTTAGCATGGCATCAAGTTGGGGATCCTAGACTTCAAACCAAACAGCGTTACCTACATCGAAGTCGGACTTTTAGGAAAGTAGAACTCAAATCTGACTTCAAGAGCATTGCAACCTGTCAATCACCACCAACAAAACACAAACATATATGGAAATTGGAGAATAAATCATACATGTATGTGAATGAACCATCTTGATTCTGTGCATAAACCTTGCAAAAGAACACTATCATACTTTTAAGTTATAACATTCAAACACATAACAGTTAATTAAGATACAACAAAATTCCTTATCAAACCTAGAGATTCTATGTGGAAGCAAGCCCTCAGGCATCAAACAATCAAAAAAGTTCCTAGCTCTTTAATGCTATGAACAAATACTTCCAACCGAAAATAATATAACTGCAATAATATTACAAATCTCAAAATCTAAGTATACTGTGTCAACATGATCGCAATAAAAACGGGACCCCCCAGGAGCTGAAACATAAACTAGCTAAAACAAAACTGACCAGACAATATGTTGTTTCAAAACTGATTTCTAGCATGGCGGCCATAACCGCGCATTACAACGGGTACTAATGTTGTTATCTGTGATTGTGTCATTGGAGTCTTTTGTTTGAACCGTTGATGGCCACACCTGATTAGGTAACATCTAGTAGAATACTCTCATGTGTTGTTAACTTAACATGTATAACAAAATTTAGAAATCAGTTTTGAAACAACGTATTGTCTGGTCAGTTTTGTTTCAGGTTAGTTTATACATCCATTCAAAAAAAAAACACTCATAATTTATTTCAACATGCTATCAATAATTAGTGGTTGTAGTTTCCAAAATGCAGATCCTAAACATCATTAAAATGATTCCAACAGCTAATAACTTATAATATACACTCACGCAATGGTTGTTTTTGTACGGTTGTGCCAGTGTCGCCCCCCTCCCCACCGAGCACCGCTGCTGCCACCCAACCATTCCATTTAAGTGCATGACTTGTGAGCAGGCGACCCGCCTAACCAGAGACGATCCATTTTCTTCTAGCCTGGTTATTAACTATGTGAAATATATATTCTTTCTACTCTTTTTAACAGTTAAGTTAGATAGAAGGGTGCTAATGGTCCTTTGAAATCAAAGTAGGTCATAAGTGTCACACTTCTAGAACACGCTAACGCTTTGTACACTGACACTTGCATGACATGTATTAAGACAATATCTATGGGACTTACATTGACAGTCAAAAAGCTAGTCCTCACCTTTTCTACTACTTAGGTCTACCATGTCTGGTACACCAAAAGCAAGGTCTTCAAGTCATTGTTGTTATCACAAAAGGTTGGTCTTAATTGGGTGGGTGGCTACTCCAGCTGCTTCAGTTTATTGTTGGAGCCTGTGCATGACATTATGGTAAAGATATCAGCCGCATTGTCACCTAACGAATATCTAAAACCTTAGAAAACATAATGTACAAATCTTACATGAAAAAGAAAGTTAAGGCAGCCAACTTTCAAAGCATACAAGACAAATAAATATCAAATGCCACAACAAATATCAGTGCTGAAAAATGTGTTAGTAAAATATTTGATTTATATCATAAGTTTATTGTATTATTAGTATATCAAAGTCTTAATCGGTTATGTGTCAACCGACACAACCATATTGTAACCGTCATGTCTTATCGATGGGTATATAAACCCCCCATCCGACAATCATTTATAATACATCACAAGTTAGTTTCATTTCTAGTTCTCTCTAATTTCAAATCCTGGAACAACCCCTCTAATATGAGCAAAGAACAGAAAATTGATCGTACCCTGTTTTGCAATAAAAAACGCAGAAACAAATTGAGTCAAGAATCGTTGATAAAGAACATATTTTTCGATTCAGAAAAAAAAACATACATAACCAAAACAATCAAAGAAGTAACCCCTGACCGCTTCAAAGAACCAAAATCGGAAAAGAAGAAAACACCGGTGAGTGATTCCTGCGAGTCAAAAACAAAAAACGAACAGTCAAAATCATCAATCACACGGTTTCAGTCCCTATACCCTGTTTATACAACGCAACGCAACGCAAATCGAATACAAAATTGTTGTTCTTAGAAATCAAAATCGCCTTTTTGTAATACTCTGCTTTTTTCAAAAGTTCTGAAAACAACTTTACAAATCTTGTTTCTTTCAAAAACCTTGAAGATTTCAGTTTTTAGAAACAACAATCAAAACTTGGGTTCATTCGGATCAAAAAAATACAGTGGGAAATTTATTTTTTGGGCTGTTTGACTTTTTTTTGAAAGTTAACATACATATCAGTTTTATAAAGAGAAAAGGATCTTGACTTTTTGTAAAGTCAGTAACTCCTTTTAAAAGAGAAATCAAAAAGCGTATCAAACACCAATTTTGCAGTTTTCCACGACGTGTGATTGTCAGAGAGTACCAATGAAGTTAAACAACTGCTACCAAAATACAACAATTAAACATCAAACATTACAAGCACATCGCACAGACTATTGTTATTAATAGTGATTCCAAACCAAGAGGTAAAGGAAAATGTGAGCAGTCAAGAAAGGTTGATCTCTTTAATTGAGAAACCTTCAATCACATTTGTTTCAAAGCCCTCCACCTGCAGCGACTCACAGATTGCAGTCACAAGATTTGCAGGAAGCTTGCAAGCATAAGTCAAATACCGATCAATAGATAATGCAATCTTATCAAACACCCTATTAGCCACCTACAACCCTGACCAAAAAAACAAATCAATCATTAAACCAATTTCAGAATTCAACACATAACCACATATCAAGAACTCGTCATCAAATTAGGGTTAACATTATTGAAAGAGAAATTAGAGTTTATCAAGGACTAACTAGTTAGATGTTTGATAGAAGAACATGCACGCCTCCTTAAACGAAAAAATCGCCTTCGTGCTATTAATTAAGTCAAAGAAACAAATACAGATTAGAAGAAGATGTAATTACCGTTGTGTCTCTGTCAATTTACGGTGGAAGCAGAAGAGAATAAGAGAATGAAACTAATGCCTGCAATTAGAGAAATTGATGGGAGCATTGAAGGGGGAGTCGATTAGTCTGGATACAAGGGCAACCATGGGAAAAGAGGGCAGTTTTGTAAATTTCTTTTGATATTGTGAAGGAGGAGGTGGGTGAAATGTCTACATTACCCTTCTAAGTGTCTTAATTGTCCCTAATATCTCTATAATACCCTTAATTCATAAGCTTTATTCTCTTATACTTGTTGCTTTAAAAGTTGTACCCATGTCAAAATTCCAATATGGTACATCACTCCTCCTTTATAATGTATTATAGATTATAGATATTCCCACAATTCGACGATCATAACTTTTTTTTTTGAACGACAACTTTATTAAAAACAAGCCCAACTAGCTAGCCACTAGCAACAGGGAACGCGCAACACAACAAAGGTACAAAACAAACATACAAAATTATATGGCAAACATTTTCCACTTGATCCAATATAGATACACCAACTACGATTGATTGTTAATCCAAAGGAAACTTAACAACTTTATCTCTCTAATGATCTTGTTAATCATAATGGGCTCTCTATAAAACGCCCGTCTATTCCATGCTCACCAAATACTCTAGCACGCAATTAGGACAATCGATTGGACCATTTTCCTCCTTTGGCTTAACAATCTTAAATACTTGTCTAGAAAGCACCTATGTATGTCTACCTTATATTGTAGCTAGGTCTTGCTGGCATGTACTCATTATATATACCCACCTTATCCTTTCTCATCAAGACTTTCAACAACCTTCATACAACATGTAAAAACAATTCATGGCATAAAAGTTGTACATATAAAAATCCAAATATATAAAAATAAAAAATTTTACATGGTTGGTTCAGCAACCCTAAATGACTATCAAACAGGTTTTTTATACCGTTTTATATGTTTTTAGATTGGCTGATTAGTAATACGCTACTCACCCAACTGTTTGTGTTCAATCGTTGGGACATGATTTCCATTAGAAGTTTTGTGCAATGAGTGTATATGTATGTTGTCATAAGATCATGTGTTATGGGCTAATGCCTTTGCATATATTAACTCTAAAGCGTGTTAAACACCACCCTAAGGGTGTGAGTTGGAGAGGGGTAGACTTTTAGTGAAACCATAACACATAGTCAGTGGCGGATACAAAACTTTTTTGTACGGGGGGCACAATACGGTTAGCTACCACTGAGTTGGACAAAAAGATTGTAATTTTGTAGTATTTGGTATTAATATATTATATAAAACTGCAAAGTTAAGTATTATTATTCCATTTTAATCGATCAAAGTTAAACAGGGATAAGTTTCACTATCCTATTAATGGAATACTGAAAGAAAAAGAAAGAACAAAATCAACTTAAATAAATATAAGTGTTTCACTTGGACGGTGGGCACTTGAGCTGGTAACCAGTTTCATTTAGTATTTACTAGAAAGATCTAATTACACAAACAGTGTTTGGCCAAATGCACGGTGGGCACAGGCCCACCATAGCATTGCTATGCCTCCGCCACTGCACATAGTCTAATACAGAGAAATTAAACAAATTGTTATGACAGTAAATTGTAAAAACTTTTAGTTTGTGTTTTAAATTATGGTCAAAGTAAAAAATTTGAAAAAAAAAAATTACAAGTGAACAAGATAAAGATGACGAGTAAAATGAATCTAAAAATAAAAGTGAAGGTGTTGTTTTTGTTGATAGCTTATAGGAGCCATGGATCTGTACGTAGTTGCTTGACCTTATCATAATCTTGCTTTCAGTTACTAGTAACAGCATTGGTTATGGTTTGTGCACTAACATAACATATGAGGCATTCCATTTAACTTAGGGCATAAGGGGCGCTTGTAGATTTTCTTTTTTCACTTAACTGATTTTAACCAATTATGCACTGCCACATGACTTAACTGATTTTTTTCACTTAAACACTTTTTGTAGGCAGCACTCCACTGATATTTTTTTTTCATTTAAATACAAATACAAACCTTTTTTTTAAATTCACACGGTTTATAAATTGCACCACCAAACCGTCAGACCATGTTTATTTCTCAACCGTCTCCACCCAACACGTCAAAAAAATTTATTCCCATTAAAATCGGTCTTATCTAACCTCAGGAAAATTGAATTTTACATGCAATACCGTTGAGTTTTTTGTATATATAAACGACGGTGGTGAAAACGCAATCTAATATCAACAAAACCCACACTTAAAAATGACTCGTTGGACCGAAAATGAAGAAATTGCTCTGGTCGTGGCGTTAGAGACGCACAAAACGACTCATCCTTGCAACGACAACACCGCCAAGGCTCAGGGAGCAGGAACACACGCTTCTTGGACCGTGTCTTGGATGACTTCAAACAACAAGTCGGCGAGAGCGACCGCACAATTGAGAGCCTACAGAGAAAATGGACTGATCTAAACAACAATGTGATCGGTGGACCACCTGCTATGAGCTCACCATGAGCCGGAACCCAGGCATTGTGCCGGAGTTGGCTGTGGAGTTGACCCAGGTGAACTATGCGGCTCGTTACCGCGGCAACTTTGAGCATCTACAGGCTTGGCAACTCATGCGTCAACTATAAGCTTTATCTTCTATTTTTTATGTAATTTTATTTATGTTTAAATATTAATAAATATTGTTTTATGTTTTTTATTTACTTTTGGTTTCATTTATTTTATAAGTAAACAATCTAAGTAAAAAAAAAGCAAACCAAATGTTGCTTGAAAATGGTTGTGGTAAATAAATAAAAAAAGAATTAAAGTAAATTAAAAAATATAAAATACACGGTTACCAGCCCGTTAGATAGAACAAGAAAAAGGTCCACCAGAGGGTGGTGAGCAGACCATTTTTCTCTTGTTTTACCATTTTTCATCAACCATTTTAAGAAGTCTTACAATGTGCACAGTTTGCAGAGGTATTCGGTTCCTGTGAAAAAGACTAAAAGTAAAAAATAAAATACAATCAAAAGCCGAAAATGGGTATGCTAAATACAGGTAAAGAAAAAGCATTGTCCAGATGTAACATAAAATATTTGCACACTAATAATTACTAAAAAAGTATGAATTTTGAAAAACAAAAAGGGTCAACCAAACATCATCCATACCAAAGCCCTATAGTATCCCTAATTCACTTAAATCTTACTGATCCACTTACCAACCCACCATTTTGGCTACTTTTATTGTATTGTGATTTGTGTAACAAATTAAAAAACTAATGTAGTATTGACTTATTTGCCAACAATAATGAAAAGTTAAAATATGATTATATGAAAAGCTTAAAGTTAAAAGATTCTTCATGTGTATCAAGAAGGAGATCAACACCAAAGCTTGACGACTTTTAGCCATATCCTTATCTAATAGCTCAATTGACCAATATCTTACGCATTTGGCCGGTCTAAAGATACTTAGGAACTACCTAACCCAATGTCCCCGAAAGTTTCCGCAAAGGTTAATTAAAACACAAGCCACTTGCTATATGAAGTAGGTTTGAGGTATGTATTTAATTCATTATCTACACTTATATTCACCATCTAAGTATTAAATTAGTTTGGGTCTGTGTTATTACCTCCCTACAAGCTCCAATTATGTTGTTGGCAGACATTGTCTGTGTTTGACCTGACCTATTTGTTGGCTGAGTTTGTCCAGTGTTCACTGAGACCCGAACTCGCCGGAAAAACAAACAGCAACATTCGTCGATTGCCATTGTTTAATCCACCAAGTCAATATCACTGTGCCACCGCATCTGCCACTAACTTCATGTTCCCAGCATTAGGACAGATGGGAGCATCAATTAAAACGTCCGTAAGCTACAAAAAAAATATATATATTCTTATTAAAAACATTATATTTATTTTCAAAATTGTCGCAAATATAGAAAGCTATTTTTAAATAACTCAACAGTGCACATGTGTTTCCTATATGTGTGTGTGTGTGTGTATATATATATCGATCATGTAAAACGAAGAGGCTGTTTAACCATTATGGCTTTTATTTTTTTTAAAATGGAGTAATGTATGTGTTTTCATGAACAACATTTATCATTTTTATATATATTTAATACAAATTAATGATTTTGAAACACTATGATCGACCGGTCCACGCCACCCACCCGACCTAGTCAGTCTAATTTATCATTTCACCAAAGTGTAGTTAGTAGTTCGACCTGCTTGCTTTTGTCAAAAACAATCCAAACCCGACTGTGAAGGTGTGAACACCCTTAGGTTGACAATTAAAGGCTAGTGGTGCAGTTTCTATTTATATTGTGGTGTATGCCTCTAGCGCTCACACGTAAGGCGCAATTTCTTAAACCAAGATACACGACATGTGGCCCCAAGCGGTAAACAAATATCCGATTAAGGAGCCGGCTAATCTGGTTTCATGGTTAGGCTAAGAAAACATGTTTTGGATTAAGAGAACTCAACAGCACTTTGGGGCTTAGATTTGGATTTTGAACTCAGCAGCGTATTTTGATTCGTATATGGGGCTTCCATTGTTTTGGATTTTGATTCGTATTTTGAGGTTTAGATTTTAACTCTGCTACACTTTTCCCAAAAAAATCCCCCCATACAGTGAAACGTACGCCTCATCAAATATGTACGCCTCGCTCCAATGAGGAGTACAAATAAATATACGCATTGAGGCACCGCCTCATATACAAATTTCCTACTTTTCTTCGTGAGGCGTGGTCTGTACAACTATTTTTTTTAAATAGAATGGTTTGCCGTGTGGCATGCAACCAGTGGCATTATGGTAATTTCACTTTAAGGATCATAATTTTACCTGTTTGCCATGTCGCATCCGGGAAGCGAGCGGAATCTTTCCCTCATCTCTGCATAATTAATAACAATTCAACTTTAATCAACCGATTAAACGCAATATCTCATAACTCACCGGCTACTGAACTAAGATTCTTACCAGGTGACATTATTAAACTTTGGTATGACACAAGTGGACTTGGGTGGTGTTTGTTTTCTGGTGAGAAGAGCTTCTAACCACTTATGTCTGCGCCGCGCAGAAGCGCGGGCAGACATTTGAGGCGGACAGCTCGTTTGTTTTTTAGAAGACATAACCTCTTTTTACCTCTGCCCTTCCTCTTCCTGGTGCAGACCTTAACCCACCTCTTTTTATCTCTTCTCACCAACACAACAAAACAAAACAAAACAAAATACAACAGCAGCAGACATCTCCTTCATCAATGACATCTTCTTCCTCCCTCTCATCCCCCCCACCCTTCCACCATCACCGTCGCCTCCCTCCTCCCTCCACCACCGTCGCCGCTTCCCCCTCCACCATCTAACACATAAAACGAAAAAGGTAGATCCTTAATGTTCCATCTTCACCCTTCTCTTCCAATTGTGTACAATCACTGTGTGTGTTTTAGAAAGAGGGAGAGAGGAAGAACAGAGGGTGAAGACTGAAGAGGGGATGGAGCCTGTGTTCAAGCGAGTTATAAGGTTGCACATTCAATTCCGATTATTGTCGTTTTCTTCTTTTTTTGTTGAACATCATCAAACTGCATCGTGATTTGTGAATAAAGGGATATTGTCAAGCTATATTGTGATTTGTGAATAAAGGGATATTGTACAGCTAGAATTTGTGGTGGATTTCCTTTTCATATGAACAACAGTAATCCCAAAAATATATAATGTTATTATTATTATAATTAATTAAATACAGTAGTGTTGGTGTGTGTGTTTAGAGAGAGAGGGGAAAAAAGAGGGATTATAGTGTTAGGTGTTGGTGTGTGTGTTTTATTCATTTATGATTTTTGGGATATTTGTGGTGGATTATGGTTATGATTTTGGGTTACAATGCAGATGTTAAAAACAAACAGTCTTTCTCTTGCAGACTGCAGACTTTTGGTCCACCTCTTCTTCTGCAGATGTCTGCAGATGTGGTCCGCAGACTGCAGACCTTTTGCCTCAGAAAAAACAAACAGCACCTTGGTATAATACACAGATAGGGGCCTCCATGACATAACTGCAGTACACATTTGTGCATACTAACATAATTTTTATAATTATAATTATTGAAAAAAAAGATCATAATGATAAGAACCAACAAAAATTCAACATTCTACCAGTTTAACCCTTTTGTTCATAGTGGTTGCCCTTTAACCAACCATCTTTCATCAATGTTATCAATTAAGGTCCTCAACCTTGTTGTAGTGGTGTAATCCTAAAACAAGTTTTTTTAGTAGATTCATTCCTATGTTTTTTATCTATATCAAAATTAGATAACGATTAAGTGAATTATGATATTTAAGCTTTCTTTAGAAAGTCAAACAGCTTAAAGAACAAACCACTGGTAAAAAGGTTTTTGATATATATCGTTCTAATTTTTACCATTATTAACCCATCCTTGAAAATAACACCTACTTAAGGTATACATGTAAGGTTAACAAATAGAAGTATAAAACTAAAAACAATTTTGGATTCAGTTTTATTTTAGTTCTCCAACTATGAAGTTTCCAATATGTATTCTCAACTTAGTTTTATCATAATGAATTGCAAGCTAATTAACGAATTGCAAACTTACTGAAATCGTTGAAAACCATAGTTCAAAGTTCTAAATCGCCCGAATTCCTCACAGCCCAAACCCCACAATTAAACATCCAGGTCTAGCTCTGAAAATACCATTACCGACCACTGAGATTGAAATTCCCAAATGCTACTTTGGCAGATTAGCATATTGTGATTGATATAACCAAGCTTAGTTTAAAAAATAGCGCCTCAGGAGCACCTGAAGCGTGAGCTACTCGAGGCGATCAGGAAAACGCCTCAGGGCTTTGAGCCAACGCTTCAGGACTTATGGGTCAAACTTGGGTTCGTAGAAGGGTAATACATAGAGACAACCAACGGGTGAAGAGATAATAAATGTTTTACATGATAAAAAAAATCCGGGATGTAAAAGGACTGAGACATATTTAACCTTTGACTGTACTCGAGGCTTTTTTGGTTGTACATAGAGCAACAACTCACATATGTGAGGCCTTACCTCATGCCTCGGATTTTAGGACCCAAACGTCTTGGGGCGCTTCACGCCTTTTTAAACCAAGTAAATAAGCCGGGATAAAGAAGAAGGCATATAACAAATTAAGAAACATACCTATTGTAGATTCCAATTGTGAACCTAGATTAGGCCCAGAACATTTATCATGTACAATATAAGCAACCTTCTTCATGTTGTAGTCCACCACATCATGCTTAAAATACAACTATCAGCCATGAAAGAGCTTCAAATACATCCTGCCACACCATAGAAGCGTGTGAATATCCAAAATAGATTTGATTATTACACTAAAATCTAAAATTTTTATATATAAAAAGGTATCTCCATATAAAAGATAGACCCAGCAACTTTACAAGCAAGTGAGCATTTCACAAGGAAAATCTGAATCTGTTACCATATTATTTGATTCATTTTTATTAATGAATGGGTATTGACAATGGTATTATTATTATCACAATAGTTTCAAGTTAAAACTCAGAATGTAACCTAAAACTAAATGCCTTATGAAATAAATGAAAGAAATCTACGAACAAACAGATGAAATCCATTAAATCATCTAACTCAAAAACTATATTATTATTATTATTATATTATTTTTATTATTATTATTATTATTATTATTATTATTATTATTATTATTATTTAAAACGAAATAATAGAAACAAAACCAGGTTCAAGAGGTCAAATGTGAAACATAAAAAAGAAGAAGAAAAAATATATCATTGTCACCTTCGTCTTCTTTGCAGACCAATAACCCTAAAGCGACCCAAAAACCGACTAAAACAAAACGAAATGAACCAAACCTGAACCTGCGTTGTTATAAGGACCCTATACAGCAACAGCAACGTCACTCTGGATCTACATGAAAGTCGACCAGTTAGTCTTCGATAGGGTTTTCAATGCCGAAATAGTGTCCAGAATAAAAAAAAAGTATGACTTACCATTGATGAAGGTTGGAATATTCGTCGATCTGGTGAAATATTCATCGATCCGGTGAAATCGTGGTGAAATCATGGTGAAATCGTGGTGAAATAGCTTTGATGTTCTTGAAGCACCACAGAGAGAATTAGTAGGGGGGCGGATAAAGGTTTGTAGTTTAGATCTGATTGATGAAAATGAAACCCTAAAATGTGTATCCCGTGTCTTTCTCATAAACTTGTACAAGATGCATTATAACTTGCACCCCTTAAGAGATTAAAACATTTTGTGCAATGAATCATTGTACAACATGCTTCCAAGTCTTGTACATTTTTAAAAAGTGACAAATGACCAAGTTGTCCCTCCTATATGCATATTATATATAGTATAGATAGAGTCCCCTCAACTAATACGGAGCATCTAATATGAATGCCCTTATTTTATTATGTATACCTTTCCCAACAGCAAGGGTGATTATTTTTATTAGAACTAGCTTTTATCCCGGGAGTGTCCCGTGGTTGAAATATCTAATTATAAAATAATAAAATATCTAATATGACAACATAATTAATGATTTGCCAATATATGATTAATGAATAATAATAATAATAATAATAATATTATTATTATTTATTTTAAACAAATTTCTGCCATAAGTTATCATATTCAAATATAAAAAAAGGAATCTCTGTCTATGAAGTTATGTTTATCGTTTGTGATTTATTAGCAGAGTAAAATATATTTGAAAACAAAACCCCACAAAAATAGTTGTTTTTTTTTTCTCCGTTTTTAATATAGCACTATGGTACTCGTTGGAAAGATAATAAAACGCTCGTTAATTTGGTGTAATTTTTTTTTTAAAAAATCTCGTATATAAAAGATATTGACGTTTAAAGTTAAGGGAGGAAACATTAGAAAGAAAATTTAATTTTGTTTGTTAAATTCTTATTTTTTCCTAAAATAATCTATATATATATATATAAAAGAAAGCATATATGCCCATTGAGAGTGCCACGTGGCTTAATAATTGAGTGTTTTTGGTGTTTTTGAGTATTTTTCTAAATTTATCTCTCTATCTCTTAATTCTCAATTACTAAAATTAAATTGAGTTATTTTAGGAAAAAAGAATTTAAAAAAAAATTAAATTTTTCTCTCTTATCTTCCTCCCATAATTTTTAAACATAAATATCTTTTATATTCGAGATTTTTTAAATAAAAAAATTACACCAAATTAACGAGCGTTTTATTATCTTTCCAACGAGTACCATAGTGCTATATAAAAACGAAAAAAAAACGACTATTTTTTGTGGGGTTATATTCATACAGAAAAAAACACAAAGTGTTCAGGTTATTCATTAATCAAATTGTAACATATTTTAATTTACGTGAAGATGATTATATGTTGAAGGTTATCCTTTTAATACTTTATTATGTTTAATATGGTTTATGCTTTTTATTTTTTTAAACTTTTAAATAAATGTTTTTTTAACTAAGATTGATTATGTTTAAGTTATTTACTCTTTTCATGATTTGAGTTTTTTTTTTTTATTATTTTTTATTAAATCATATTAAATTTTTCAACCCCGGGACCTTCCCGGGGTAATCGGCTAGTTTAATATATATAGATTTATTAAAAAAAAACTCAAAAATTAAAAAATCGTACATGATGCCACATGGCACATTCAAAGAGGGGTTGAGGCCTCCATTGAATGCCACATCATCAAAATTCAATTCTTTTATTATAAGTTATAGATTTAGAGCTATAGAAAAGGGGAAATAAAATAAAATAATTTGTTGTCTGTAAACCTAAATTGAAAATGAGTTTGGCGCGTAGCAAGACCTATTCGTTAATTAATTCCATTATTAAACTTTCCTCAAATATTTCAAAACCAATAAAAGCCACAGATGACCGTTCCTCGTCTTTCGTGTCCTCTTTTCACTTTAATTTTTCTTTTTTTTTTTAATGGCAAAAACGCTTCTTTGCTTCCACTAGCTTTCAACTCTCTCCGACCAGTCTCCCTCCCCTTCTCTCTCCTCACTCTCTAACCCCATCCTCACTTTCAGTTTCACAGGTAACCCTAACAACGACTTCTGTGGAGAACCAACCCTCTTCATTTCGTTTTTATCTCTCACATAATGAAAAGATAATTACAAAAAAAAATACATCATCATTATTCGCAATGGTAGCCGGAAAAGTAAAATCAGCAATGGGGCTACAGAATCACAAACAAATACCAATCCAGAAATACAACATCCTCATTATCCGCAACAGCGGGTAAAATCATCTTCTACACCATCCTCGTCACAAGTTTCAAATAGCAATGGTAAAATACCACAAAGGGGGCCGTGTTCTCACGGTCATTTGGAGTATATTTCCCAAGGTCATCCGCCCAGGTACAGCCCAAGCCACCTGACGTGGCAGAGCTGTTACAGTTAGTTGAGCAGTTACGTGAACGTGAGTCACGTTTACGTACGGAGCTGTTGGAGCAGAAGCTGTTAAAGGAATCTGTATCTATACTTCCAGTTTTAGAAAACGAGATCTTGAAAAAAGATTCGGAGATCAGTCGATCTTCGAAAATGATCGAGTGTTTGGAAGCGGAAAATGAGAGGCTAAGGCAAGAGGTTGAAATGTTACATTTGAAACTAATTGATCAGAAACGTGAGTTTGAGAGCAGAATTAAGGATATGGAGCTGCATTCGGTTACAACCGCTTCACAACGGTTTCAGTTTCAACACTTAATGGATATTTCGACAAAGTCTAACATGATCAAGAGGTATACGTTACCAACGAATAATGTTCAGGTTAATAATAGAAATGATAACAATGTTGAAAGTAAATGTTTTACTGAATCCAGCTCTAAAGAGTCAATTCTACTAGAAATTGATAATCTACCAAGGCTGTCTCGTTGTGATTCACAAGATATGGTAGCTGATACTGTACTCGAGGCTCGTTCTCGAGTACCTAGAGTTCCAAAACCACCACCCCGGCCATCAACATCATCTTTTTCGATATCATCTTCATCATCAGCGTCTTCTAACAGCTCGCTAGGCAGCTCAGCTGAGCGAGCTTTGACGGAGCAGCTAGTGACTAAACCAGCTCCTCCGCCTCCACCACCTCCGCCTAGAGCTGCAAATCCTGCAGCTCCTCCCCTCCTCCGCACCGCCGAAAAGATTATCGGCGGTGTCGGGGAAGGTACGGAGAGTGCCTGAGGTGGTGGAGTTTTATCATTCTCTTATGCGGAGAGAATCCGCCGGGAAAATAATGCCGGAACTTCTGCCGGTGATGTGCCGTCAAATGCCACAAATACACGTGACATTGATCGGAGAAATCGAGAACCGGTCAACACACTTGCTCGCTGTAAGTAGCCAATAACGCATTGTAGACTAGACTGTGGTTAATTTACTGTTTTACCCTTCGTATCGAGTAAAGTCATAATAAATTGGATAGGTATTAGTGGTTAGATAATAAAAGTTTGGGGTTACTTTGGTATATGTTGTAGGGTAACTTCGACATTTCATAATCATGCACACATCACCGATGTACAATTAATTCAAGATAAAAAAAAATAACTATAGGTCAAATTAAAAGTAGTTACTTGTACTTTTTGCTACATAAATAGTAACTTCTAAAAATTTTGAATTACTTGTAGTATATGCAGGAAAATATGTACATTCTATAAGAATTTATGATTTATACTCCTACATTGGCCCACTTCACCGATGTCTAAATTAGAAAGCTATGTTGAAATATCTATTTTTTGTTTTAAAAAATATCACGAGCTGAATGTGAAAATAAATTAAAATAGTTTTTTTTGATATTTTTGTATTTGTTGTAATGAAATTGTTACAGATAAAGACAGATGTGGAAACACAAGGTGACTTTATAAGATTTTTGATCAAAGAAGTTGAGAATGCATCATTTACGGATTTGAGGATGTTGTGCCCTTTGTGAAATGGCTAGATGATGAACTATCATACTTGGTAATAGTTTCTTTCTTAATAAATTTCGTATGTATGTATCGTGTTCAATACATAATCAATTTTTCAGTACAAAATAACGAGAACTACGTCCAAATGTAGTAGAGAAAAAAAAAGACAATATTGCAATTAGATAACCACCTTATTATTATAGAGGAAGATTCTTGTACAAATTGTTATTATCCTGTAAATAGCTCTTAACGTGAGAAAATAAAGGATGATATTTTTTATTATTTTTTTTTTTATTTTTTTTTCATATTGTTAAGCATGTATTTTAGTACTGGAATCTAAAAAAAATTAGTGTAGAGTAATTACTATTGTACAGTAATTACGTAATTACTATAGTGTAAACTACTGTAATTACTTTTTTAACTGTAAAAAATTATTGTAGAGTAAATACGTAATTACGGTTGAACGACCCTTTAATTCTGGTTACTCATATCAATTAATTAACGCATAATTTTTTTTATTGAAATAATTTCAGGTTGATGAGAGGGCAGTTCTTAAACACTTTGATTGGCCGGAACGCAAAGCAGATGCGTTAAGAGAAGCTGCATTCGGGTACAGTGATCTAAAGAAGCTTGAATCTGAGGCATCATCATTTCGTGATGATCCTCGCCAGCCTTGCGCTCCTGCTCTCAAGAAGATGCAAGGATTGTTTGAGAAGTATGATTATCCGTAAATATTTTTTAACAAATGCTTTCTTAATATGTCTTTACATTTCACTTATGTTGATTTTTTTGGTGAGTATCAGATTAGAGCATGGAATTTATAATTTATCGCGAATGAGAGAATCCGCTTCAACACGATACAAAGTATTTCAAATACCAATGGATTGGATGCAAGAAACTGGATTTGTAGCTCAGGTACATTCTTTTTGTTTTAGTAAGGTAGAGTTCAATCATATGGCCAAACAAATTCACACAGGCTGAACTAACAATAGATGGCTACAACTAACATCATATCAGTAACACAAATTATTGAATAACGGTGGGTTTAAGAACATACACTTTTGAGTTTAGGCTAAAATTTCAATTAAGTCGAATTTTAATTGATTGTTTATATGTTTTTATAGATAAAAAC
This sequence comes from Ambrosia x helenae, assembly GCA_030844895.1. Taxonomy (NCBI): domain Eukaryota; kingdom Viridiplantae; phylum Streptophyta; class Magnoliopsida; order Asterales; family Asteraceae; genus Ambrosia; species Ambrosia x helenae. The sequence continues at coordinate 22,828 of JAUTDX010005804.1, forward strand.
AATAAATTAGTACAACTAATAACATGTATAACTATAAAATTGATGGTAGTAATAAATGTAGGGCATTTTGATTGATTTAAATAAGTCCAGGGTGTGTATGGTACCTTGAGCTTAAAATAGCAGTGGCAATATTATAAGTATGATACCTAACATTATAACATCAATTAGGTAACAAGTAATTAATTTATATTATTTTTCACAACCACTTACATCTTAGGCTAGTACAAGACTTTAATACATTAAAACTACATAAATAAGAAACCTCATTCATATTATTTGTTATTTTGACCAGAACTAACTTGCCTAATCTAAACCACCCCTAATGAAATAGGTCCCAATTATTTTACAGTTAGACCACCCGTAGTAGAGCGCTAATTGCACGCGAAAGAGGGCTTTAGCGTCCCATAATGCCCCCAACACCACCCCAAGGACGCTAATTTTGCAAAAAGGGCAGGGGCGATTTTTTCGCCTTGTTTTTGGCATTATGGTCTTGGGTTTCGTGGCAGCCAATAAAATTTGGGAGGGGGACGTTAAATTCACGCTCACCACGTTTGAGCTTAGGCCGTGGGATATACTCTAACCATCTTTAACTCCATCCAGATGACACATCCTCTTTTTGTCTCTTTTCACACTAGCTTACTTTAAGGAAATGGTTTAAAACCCTTAACTCTACCTCATTCCCTTAATTTCTCTCTTTTAAGTCATGTTAACATGTTAACTTAGTGCCAATTTAATGGTCCTTAACATGGGGAGGAAGTGGTGTACAATGAAAATTAAAACACAAAAAAGTACACCCCCATAATTTTTTTATGAGGTTAAAGATGGGGAGGAAGTGGTGTGAAGGTACACCCCATGGCTTTATATAAGTTACAAAACATTTTTGATCATAGAGTACTCAAGAAATTAGGAGTTAGTCACTTAGTGGTCCTAAGAAAGAAAGTAACTTGTGTCCATGGGGTTAGGGCATTAAAACACAAAAAAGTATAATATTAATTTCGTTACAAAATGCCAAAATAATTCCAAGATCTTGCTCACTTTACTAGGTCCCCTACCTGCATCCTCACACGTGAAAGTAAAAAACACTCCTTTTTAGATGTTTGTGACTTGTACACCATGCAACAAATGTTGTACATTGATCTGGGTTTAGGAGTTTTAATTCTTGGAAAAAGGGATTTGCCTTTTATGAACCCCAAGATTTTATGTGTCACACTTAGATTTCTATCAAAACATTTCCTTCACTTTTTGCCACCCACTTTAGGTGCAAATGTTTGCAAAACCCAAGTAAAATGCTTTGTAAAAATATACTTTATTTTATTTCTGATTCTCCAAAAACCTAACTGAAATATGATACTTGGTTTAAAAAGGCGTGCCTGACGAGTAACTTTGTGTCGAAATTCTAATAAAGATAAGAGAGACGACACATAGAGCCACCGTAGTGGCAGCGCTATATGGCGTGAAAGAAAAAATAGCGCCCCCACACCGTTACGGGGGGCGCTATGTTTGAAAAAAGGTGGTCAGGCGTTAAATAAATAACGCTGGGTGACACATCCACCAACCAATCTCTTGAGGACACGTGGATGAGGGGGGGGGGGGGGGGGATCTGGTTTGTTTTTTTTTTTTCCTTCTAAATTAGCGCCCCTCAATTTGTTTCCCCCACTACACCCCCTTTTTCACTTCAAGCCCCATGCTGACTCAGTTGCCACGTGGACCAATCAGAATCAGAGGCGTTATATTTAACCCCCTCCACTACACATGGTCTTATGATTGTAAATAAAAGTTATTTGCAACACCTCGCACCACGCTTTTCTAAAAAAGGTCGGGTATGATCACATGTATCTTTTGCGTGATAATGTGTACATTCACTTCAAGATTCTGGTTTATTAGCCAAGTAAAGGGCCTACCCTTGTGTGGACTCTTATGTTTGGATGGGGTAACATTAGTCCTTGAATTTGGCAATCATTGTGTCACTTGTATATGATCTGGCAAATTTGATTCCCATATCCATGTTGGTACTTTGTGTTTTTGTCTTACAATGCATTGTTTCTTTTCAATTTAGAAAATACGATTAAAATATTGAGAATGAATGATAATGTTTTGCATACTTGTAGATCAAGCTTGCATCGGTCAAGTTAGCAATGAAGTACATGAAAAGAGTATCTGCAGAACTCGAGATGGTTAGTGGTCCAGAAGAAGAAGAGTTGATAGTTCAAGGCGTACGGTTTGCATTTCGTGTACATCAGGTAAAAACACTATCTTGTTTTGCATAGATTCACCAAGGATTGTGATTTTCTAACAAGACATGAAACTTGTGGGTTTGGGTTTGGGTTTGGTCTAAACGGGTACGGGCCTTGAGTCAAACCCGTGTATGAATCCTAGAAAGCTGGCACATACCCAGAATATGATGTCATACACCCTAAATATGATGTCACGGGGTGTATGAATCATAGAACCCGCTGGCCCACATCACACACCAATAGAAAGCTGCCACATACCCAGAATATGATGTCATACACCCTAAATATGATGTCACGGGGTGTATGAATCCTAGAACCCTTTGCTAAACAGGCCGAGTCAGTTAGCCTAGTGGTTTGACCCTTTTATTTTATAATTTTAAAATGTGTTTTATATGAGAACTTATGCTTATGTATTTTATCTCAACATTTAAAAGGTAGAAACTTTTCTCCATCATGCTTTATTGTTTAAACGTAATTATTTTATGCCAATTTGTATTTTTGGGTAAACGGGTGATGTCATGTATGGGTTCAACCTGCCAACCCATGAACACGACCTATGTAGCTAGCACATTCTTTGACACAACGTTCTTAATATTTCGTTTTCTCAGTTTGCGGGTGGATTTGATGTTGAAACAATGAGGGCGTTCCAAGAGTTGCGCGATAAAGTAACAACGTACCATAAGCAGTGTGAGAACCAACAACCGCATAAGTCATTGTGCAGGTCTACTACTTGCTAAACATTCTTTATTTGTAGCGAACTCAGCTTCAGCATTTGGTCACAGGCGTTTTTGTTGTAAAGAAGGGACTCGTCTAGTGTTAATACGTTGATATTGTATTTCTATTTTGAAGTTCACATGTTTTGAAGTTTCTATATCATAAGTAGAAGAATGGTGCTCAATGTCATGTTGTCCCGCGATTAGCAATGACCCGAATTACATGTTCTTTTTGCCAAATTTAATAGTGATCTATTGATCTGTAAGATAAGGTTTTTAACTTGAAAGTAACTAGATAAACTTAATAAAGTGAACTAATCTCGTTTATACAGTTGTTAACATTTTCACGTTTTGGCCCCTTTGACCATCCTAGTCAAATGTTGAGTAAAAATTCAATATGTTCGATATTAAAACATCTCTTATAATATCCTCCCAATGCCTAAGAACAAACTAAAAAATTGTAAAATCCATTGATCATTTCGTAATCACCAATGGAAAATCATGAGAGGAAATTTTACTTGACAATAGCGAAAGTTATAGTTTTTAACATTTTCTAAATATCTCTTAATGATCTGTCAAAAATCATCTACATATTTGTCACGAGGGTGTGTCACAAGTGACTATATTCATTGGTGTCATGTAGGTGCGTGTTCTGTCGATGATCCCGTTAATATATCTTCATCGATCAATAGGTAAGGTTTTTTATGATCTATTAGATGTCACTAAAGTCTTTCGTTCAGTTTTCTCACGAATATCACCAACGGATTACTAAAGGTCTCTATTTTTATCTATGGATCTGTCCGCCGATGAAAGTACTTTGAATTGTAACGTAAATCATGTTCGTTTTTATCTTGTTATTTATTCAACGAATTACAATTCTTTCTCATGATTTTGTAGGGGCCGAATGTAAAGTTAGTCCCTACCATACCATGTTCACTATGCAGAGTAGACTTGTATGAATTTGGTTTTGAGATTGATTTATGGCTCCATCTGTCCTATATTAATTGCACTTCTAGCTTTCAATTTGGTCCCAATAATAATGTGTAAAACTTATGTGTATTTTCTCTACCTTTCGTATATAACAATTACAACTTTTCTATATAAGTTTAGATTTTATATATTTTTGCTCATCTAGAAAATTGATTGCTAGCAACTAGTTGTGGAGAAGTCTTTTTCATATTGAAAGTTGCATTATCCTTATTTTTTTGTGACATGATCTAGCATGTCACATAACCCTAGATCTAGAGTATCATTGTCACGTTTTACAAAATGTGATATTGCATTGGTATGTTTATGCTCATGCATTTCATAAGTTGAACAATAAAGTGAACTCTTAAGATTTAAACTTAATCTCAATAAGCTTAAAGATTGTTGGTTCTTAAAATATATAAACTCAAGCATCAAAGCATATTCAAATACTTAAATTTAGTTTTTAAAGTATACTAACTTGTATTTTGAGGGAAAGTATATAATATTAAAGTGGAATGCTAAAAGCTAATGACCCCAAATTCACTTGGTTGGAGTGAGGTAGGAAGTTTTTCTCCTTGAGGGTTTCCTTCATAGGTACCGGGTTTGATCCCCTCGGGAGGAAGCGATTAAAATGCGCGCCGTATGGGACTCGAATTCGATGGCACGTTGCTTGGCAGCCATGAAGATAACTACTGAACCACACCTTTAAAAAAAAGTGAAACGCTAAAAGGACACTTAATCATAATGGTCTACTAATTATTAAAAATCATAAAGACTTGGGATTTGATAAAAACTGGAGTTTCTAAAACAATAGGTAGCGTCATTTGAACCGATTAAACATTTTTTGAGAAATGTTTTAAAAGTTGAAAAAAATATACACATTTTTAAAACAACACCCAATGATGAGGATAAACCCTTTAAGGGTGAAACTATACCCACTTGGAAGCTTAGGTAGAGTTATAGATGATGCTGAAATTATATTACAACCGAATGTTGTGATGCATAAAATGTAGAGTCTATTTACTACTAAAGATGAATTTGTTGTTCAATACATGTGGGCTAAGAAGGACAAGTAGGATTAGTTATGTTGGTAAAATAATTAAATAAAAAATAATATTGATGATAGCGTAGCTGGAAGTACAACGAAATATCTCATAGAAAAAAGTAGTGAATTAAAAAAAGAAAGTGTTTGCTGAGCTCTATTAGTGTTAACTTAGTTACTGTGCTGATGACTGAGTTGAAGCAAAACATTTTGTGAAAGAGTTTGTCAGTGGATGTTAAAACAATTGGTTGTCAGTCGGTTACATTCAGCTAGAACTACTTCAGCATGAACATGGTTACTGCTGATGATTGAGTAATTGACTTCTATTAATGTTAACTTAGTTACTTCTTATCATCCAAGTGACTTATGATCATAGTTGTCATAGATCAGTTCGTTATTGTTCATAGCTCAATTAGGTACATCTTAAGGATCAGATTCTCTTAACGATTGGTCCAGTTCCTACAAATGCTTTAGTAGTTACTACTTACTACTAATGAACCAAACAACCAAGCTAGATTAGAAGCAATTTCCAAAGGCATTTAGCAATGGTTCTCAAATTTCCACTTTTCATAGGTGTCACTCACTCACTAGGCAGTGAGACCACCACCAGGGACCCAATCCCCTTGGACGCGACATAGAGCTTTACCTACTTAGACCCCTAAGGTTCCTTGGTGCCAAAAGTCATAATAGTTTCTAATCACAATGCAATCGGCGCTTCCTAATTTGTATCAATACATTTGTGAATTCCCATTGATTTGAAGTAAACTAATTAACTAAAATGACTTCATGCCACTAAAATTTACAACTAGATTCTGCATTCTTCAAGAGGGTAGTGTTACCACTATTAGCCTTAGGTTAGAGTCATCCAAAGTTAAGGTTTTCATGTTTTAACATGTCTTAGGTTTCAATGTTTTTGGTAATGTTCAAGGGTTTTTGTTACTAATCTCTAAATGTACATATAGTTTCAATTCGTACAACTTAGGTGCTGTTTGTTTTTTCTGCAGGAAAAGGTCTGCAGTCTGCGGACCACATCTGCAGACATCTGCAGGAGAAGAGGTGGACCAAAGGTCTGCAGTCTGCAAGAAGAAGACTGTTTGTTTGTTAACGTCTGTAGGCTGCTGAAATAAACTTAAATTTAAATAAACTGAGTTTTTACAACAGTCTGGTGGTAGACGGTGGTGGTGGTGGGTGGACCGTGGGTGGTGTGGACCATGGTGGTGGGTGGTGGTGGTGGTGGGCCTGGTGGTGGTGGGTGGTGGTCGTGGTGGGTGGTGGTGGTGGTGGACGGTGGTGGGGTGGTGGGGGGTGGTGGTAGTGGTGGTGGGTGGACGGTGGTAGGTGGTGGTGGTGGACCGTGGTGGTGGTGGTGGTGGGTGGTGGTGGTAGTGGTGGTGGACGGTGGTGGGTGGTGGTGGGTGGTGGACCGTGGTGGTTGGTGGTGGGTGGTGGGGTGGTGGGCCGTGGTGGTGGTGGGTGGTGGTCGTGGTGGTGGTGGTGGTGGTGGACGGTGGTGGGTGGTGGGTGGTGGTGGGTGGTGGGTGGTGGTGGACGGTGGTGGGTGGTGGGTGGTGGTGGTAGTGGTGGTGGATGGACGGTGGTAGGTGGTGGTGATGGTGGACCGTGTGGTGGTGGTGGTGGTGGGTGGTAGTGGTGAGGACGGTGGTGGGTGGTGGTGGTGGACCGTGGTGGGTGGTGGTGGGTGGTGGTGGGTGGTGGGTGGAGGTGGTGGACCGTGGGTGGTGGTGTGGGTGGTGGGTGGTGGTGGTGGTGGGTGGTGGTAGTGGTGGTGGACGGTGGTGGGTAGTGGTGGTGGACGGTGGTGGGTGGTGGTGGTAATGGACGGTGGTGGTGTGTGAACGGTGGTGGTGGACGATGCTAGGTGTTGGTGGTGGTGGTGGGTGGGTGACGGTGGTGGACGATGGTGGTGGTGGTGGTGGTAGTGGGTGGGTGGTGGTGGTGGTGGGTGAGGAGAAGAGAATAGGAGATTTTGGTCCAAATCTGCACCAAGAAGAGGTCAGGAAGAGCTTTTGGAGTGAATTGTCTTCCGAAAAACAAAACAGTCTGCCCGCCCCAAATGTCGGCCCGCGTCTGCGCGGCGCAGACAAAAGAGGAGAAGTGCTTCTGGGAGAAAAAACAAACACCACCTTAGTTACCTACTATCACGCAAGTTCTTTTGCCGAATCATTCTCTATAATATTATTCAAGGACACTTCTACAGGGTCCCTTTGCTAAAGTGTGCGGCCAATTTATGCTAATGTGCACCCCTCTTTAACATGCACATGACATTTGGCGTTTACTAAGTGGGCCCATGATTGCAACATATATTAAACATATATTTGTTTTCATTTAGGAAAACACTGTTTGGAATTTTTGGCTTTTTATTGATAACTATTAAATTAACGAATTCAATAAATTAAAAATATCCACATATTATTTCCCTTCTTATTCTCTTTACTCTACAATTCGACATAAGTCAGGTATATTAGAGTGTGAACTTAATGGGTCGCGAGTATTTTTGTGAAGCCCACGCATGCATAACAATCACTTAATGTTATCTTTTATGTCCACCGAACCCTCAATGCAACAGGAGCTCCCGCAGTAAACGCCAATTGCGTGTAACATGTATGCACAACAGCGGCGCCCGCGGCGAAGCGCGGGCCAACTAACACCTAGTTAAAAAATATATACGTATATTGGTAATTTAACTATTCATTTTGACAAGTAGTGCACACATTGTTATACTTCAAATATAAGATCTAAAACGTAGCTAAAACTTAAGATTTTTGTCAAAATCTAAATTTATGAAGAAAATGCGTTTTTCATAAAGTGTTGAGGTCTAAATAAAATTTCCAGAAACTATAAACTTTGGCCAAAAAAAAAAACTATAAAACTCTATAGGCCAAAATTAAAACAATAAAACAATATTTTGCCAACTAAAGTTAGGAGTGTCCTGGCCCAATACTTCTTGTTCATCGCTTTTGGTCCACTCATTGTTGAGACTACTTGCGTATGGCTTTCATAGTTTCATGTAGCACAAACTAATGGGCTCATCTAGTTCGGCCCAATATCCATGCAAATCGATTCAGATTTGCTCATCATTTGAATATCTTCTTTAAACCCACATATATTCCACTTTAACTTGCTAGATATTGGACATTAATTGTAAAAACAACATATATGTTTTTTTTTTTTTTTTGGTCTAGTGTAAGCAATGGAAACCCTTTAACTTGAAACCCCTTTCTTCACAAGTTCGAATCCTCCCCACACGCCGGTCCCTTTCAAACCTATTGGGTATATTTTTTTGATGGACGGCGGGACTCAATCCGGTTACCTTTCGGACAGAAACACTATAGGGGAAAACCTTCCCACCTCCGTTGTAACCATTGGGCTACAACATCATTGGCTACCATATCACTTTTCAGTTCAGTTTTCACTAGAACAAAATTAGTTGTTTTTTCTTTTCAATTCAACACTCAGCTGAACTCATGTTCGTTTTCAATTTGATTTGAACGTTTCAAATTTGGAACGCTTATGTTTTCAATTTGACCGTAAAATAATTAAATCTAATAATTTGATGAAAACCTGAACCCGATGAACATCCAAAAAAACTTCTAAGTCCAGAGATGCACAAACCGGGTTTTTTAACCGGAACGGGTCCAGGTATGGTCAACAAAGTCAATCATTGGGTCGGGTAGGAACCGGTTTCGGGTACGTTCGGGTTTTTGACGGGGTTTGACCTTGTTTTTTTCGCGTCCTACCCGGGTTTTGACCGGGTAGAGGTGGAACCGGGTCCGGTGTTTCTAGGCTGGTTCCGGTTAGATTCCTTTTCCTAATCCAGGTCTGGAACTGGTCTTTATCGCTGGTCCGGTGGCGTTGGAACCGGTTCCGGTCAGTATATACCAGTTCACGTTTGGAACCGGGTTTTCATATCTACTCTTTATCATATTTTGCCAACTAAGTTTAAGAGTGTCTAGGCTCACAGTGTGACAATATTGTTGTTAAGTATTCATGGCTCTTGGTCCACTCGGTACTGACTACTGAGCCTAGTTGCGTAGCGTATGTAGCAATATACTTGGGCTCAATAGAACTCGGCCCAAGAACCATGTAAATGGATTTGAATTTTCTAATTCTATTTGGTCTCTATAATCTTTTTAAATCCATAAATATTATATATTCCACATACATACCTTATGACTTTTTCCACCTCAAAATCTCCTTAATCCCATAAGTCACAATTTGTGACTTATGACTCTTCCCTCATTTCTCCCTTTTCAAACACAAATTCTTTTAAAAGTTCCTTTTCAAACAATTACTCAAACACTTTGTTTTTAACTTTTGACTTGTTGAATAAGTCATAAGTTAAAAGAGAGGAAAAAATGGAGAGCCAAACACCCTCTAAAGTGAAAACAACTACAAATGTCAAATGTTAAAATATCACTCTTCTTTTAGGCTTTATTAATTCATTCCAAATATTGTCCATAAGCTTTACAAATGAACCATCTTACAAACCTCCGTTTAATTTTGTATTCATTGTGTATAAAAAATAAATTGTCTATGATTCAAATTTACTGAATTATCAGTTGAGGAACGATGCGTACATGAGTTGGTTCCATGTATCAGGCAACCCAGGAACACACCAATGACTACAATTCAACACCCGTGTCACTATAAGTTGATGGATGTGCATCTTTCCTTAATTGAGAGAGCGTTGTAATATCAAGTAATGTGACTGTGGTTCTTTATGCTACTTAAAAACTTGTTAAAACCACTTGAGCTTCGGGTAATCCTGCTGGGTATGATGATCCTTCTATTGGTTGTAATTCTCCATAACAGTTTCTTGATGATGATCCCCATTCCTTTCCCCTGGTTTGTTTCATAAAATCATCGATTAATTTCTTTTAAGTTGTTTTATATTTAACATTTTTGTTAATAATGATGTATTTTCCAATGATAGACAAACATATAAACATTTATAAACATAAATATGAGATGTACTTACATGTAATGTGTAGGTGATATCCCTTGAAAGAATACTTTAGTCTTTGATGGGTCCACGTTAAGATCGACCCATTTTCCCCATGTAGAATACCCTTATTGTATGCCGCTAGGCGGTCCATGTCTTTTGAGATAGTTGACCCGTCTTGAATGTAATCAAATCTGTTACAAAAATTTAAATACGCTGTTATATATCATAGAACCGACTAGTATGAACTATACATACAATATATCGCATAATCTAAATAATAAGACGAGGACCATACGGTTGCATACTGCCAGTGTGGGTCCACCAATGCCCGAGTTGAACACGAGCACATCCATATCTTTCCATGTATCGCCTCCATTGATCGAATCCAAACGCAAAACCCTTCCTATGCTTTGTTTCACGATGTCCACCAAATATGGAGTGCGGTACAAGTATATCGTCGCATTGTAATCCTAAACGTTTAATCCCATGAATTAACATAGTTAAACATTAGTAAACTATCAATGTTACATAATTAAATAGCCATATGTTAAAAAGTGTAAGAATTTTTCAAGTTTTAAGGGATTTGTTTTTATGTTTGTTTTAATGTTTGCAAGTTTTTACTATGTTTTGAGGTTGGTCACATGTCATGTTCCTTGTACTAAAATCCAAAAGTGCACCTCCCTTTGACATATCACGTCCCGTGAGTGGAATCATTTTTTGTCACAATATCTCATCACTTTCCACATTGGGAACATGCTCGTGAAACTTTATTTTAAGTTGATAATATCTGTCTACCTATGACGTTGAGGATCTTCAATAGCAACCAAATGATTCACGGGCTGAGATAACATGTTCAGCACCACAGTTGATTTTTCTTTTTAAATTTATAATCTTAAATGTTGGTTTGCATGGTATTATACTATTATATACAGAAAAAAGTATTTTTATAAATATATAAATTATGGACAAAAAAACTAGACTTACAAAATAAAAATACGGTGATTTGTATAATATATATATAATATACGGTTATTTAATTTTTATCGTATGTTTTCTACACCAACTACCAGGGCAGATCTAAGCATCTAACTAGGGGTAG
>JAUTDX010005805.1:0-32244 GCA_030844895.1 Ambrosia x helenae
TTCGGTTAGATTTATGGGTTTTGGTTTAGTTTGTTTAATTTCGGTTAATAGATAAAAACCATACTTGGGCTAAAACTTTTGCTTAAAAATATATGAATTGCGGCATAAATATATAAAATCGATGTATAAATACAAAAAAGTGTGTGTGTGTGTGTGTAAATATATTGTTTAAAATGTAATTTTTTCAAAGCAAACTAATTTACCATGAAAAGATATTTTCAATATGTGTAAGATGAATTTCTATATGCGTATGATAAACATATGAAAATTTTGATATGTGTAGAATAAAAACGGATGGTAATTTGAATATAATGTAGAATGATTTTTTTACATGTGTAGAACAAATTTTAATAATGTGTAGGATAAAGTGTTAATAACTAATTAATTAGAGACATATAAATTAATAGAAGAAGAATTAAAGTATTTAATGTTTTATCATTATGTATTTTCCTTCTGTTTGTTCTCATGTTATTAAGTTTTTCTTTTCATTTGATTATGCACCTGTATATATATGAAATGGAGGTATAAAATATAAAATTCATGAACTGGAGGTATAAAAGGGACAAATAAAAGAAAATATGAATTGTTCGATTCGATTCGGTTAATTCTTGTTATACGAGGGATACAAAAAAAAATGATAACTTATTTTTTGCTTATTTCGGTTTTTGGTTAATTGATTTTCAATTAATTTAATTTTTGTTGATTTCGGTTCGGTATGGTCTGTTTTAAGTTCAGTTCCGACTAACGATTCAATTATTGTTCACCCTAACATTCTTAATCATATAATATATCAATTTTTTTTAGTTAAAAAACTATAGAAATTCTATACTCAAATTAAAGGGAATAATTTGCTCATTTTTTATAGTGTATTTTTCAAAATAAAAAAATATCAAAATATCAACGTACGAAAAAAGTTATGACTGTTAAAAAAAAACCCGTGTGGTACGTAGTTTCTTTTATAAGGATGATAAAATGCAACCGCTAACAAATTATCCTGAATTTGGATTAGGCCATGGGGTGTACCTTAACACCAATGGTGTTAATGGTGATTTGACATTTTAACATTCATTGTACACCACTCTCTTCCTGTGTTAAGGGGCATTAAAGTAGCCATAGGTTAACATGTTAACAAGAATTAAAAGAGAGAAAATTAAGGGATGAGGTCGAGTTAAATGGTGTTAACCCATTTCCTTGAAGTAAAATAATGTGAAAAGAGAAAAAGTAGAGGATTTAACATCTATATGGAGTTAAAGTATAACCCATGACCTTACAATGAGGGAATTAAGGTGTAATTAAGATGAGATGATTAAAGTGTAGTTAGTATTTGAGAGATTCGTTCACCTTCAATTTAGGTTATACATTATAACATTAAACTGATATTTCATTTGACTTTTGGGTATCTTAAAATGACATATTACCAAATGCATTAGGATGGAAGGGGTGGTTAATGATACCATCACACTATCACACCCAATAATATTATGCCACCTCATTCTATTACATTCCATCACTAAACCCATGTGGCGGTGTTCACATTCCATCACATTTCATCACTAAGCTTTTTTTTTAAATAAACTAAAAACATTACATTTTTAAAAAATAAAAACATTACATTAAATAAAAAAAAAAACTACTAGAAATAAAATAAAAGTAACTAAAAAAATACAAACATTACTAGAAAATATACAACCTAATTAAATTTTTGGGCGTAACATTCGTCACGCCGAAACATGTGGAAAATCATTACCGACCTCGGAAGCGTACTCGATGTGAGCAAAGGTTACCTGCATATCTTCTGTTTCGTAGCGGTGCAACTCCTCGAACTCGATACATTAATTAAAAATTAAAAAAATACAACTTAAAATAAAAATGAAATAATAAATTAATTGACCGGTTTGTGCAACTCCTCGAACTCGATATCTAAACTACGTCACGCTACCAAAGCGATGTCCGATAACGAACCCACTCGATATGAAATTTTAAACAAAAAATCATATTTAAAACAACCTTAACAAACTTCCACACAATCTGTTAAACATAATTTTCATATTTAAAAAATTAAATTTAAAACAAAAAATCATATTCCTTTGCTTCCACACATTCCCTTCCCCACAATTCCTTTGCTTTTCCATCGTGATGTGTGCCACGGTTTTGGTTTATCACGGCCGTGAAAAAAATAGTGGGGCAGCGTTTTGCGGTATTACGGTAGTCACGGGGTAGCCATCACGGACCACCCCCGTCCGCCCTTATAGTGGAGTGGGTATACGTGTATGTGTATCTATATATGTGTGCGCGCTTGCCGTGCTGGTGTAGTATTTAACAATGTTGACGTGAAATTATTTAATATAATTCATTTATATTTAAGGATAATGTTCAAATATGTATGGTCAAATATTATATATTACTAGCATACTTTTCTCATTTATCTAGTTTGACAACCTTATTTCGTATGTTCTGATTTTGTAATTGTACTTCTTATATATTTTCACGTTTTGACAATTATACTTTGTTTTGATGGTGACTTGTTTTGTTGAACCGTTTGAATTGTTAACGTACACTCGATAATTTGTTTTGTTTTTTAGCTATTGCTATTATTATGAAAAAGTGCCATTAAGTAGCAAAAATACTTATGCTTGTGATCCGGTTTACTAAGCAACACTTTATTTTTATCCGATTTGGTTAGTAGTGTTTTTTTACATGCCATTATTGTGTTTCAATTTTCATAATTGCTTTCTGTTTTTATTTCTTTATATCATAACTAATATCCCACCCACGGGGTTCTAAATCCAGAATGGTCCTAAACCCCTACTATTGACTTGTTTTGAGTTTATTGAATTAAATTTAGTGTTACCCACAAATTGACCAAAAGTGAATAAAAAGAGAAACCAGTAAACTAAATAAATTAAGAAATTACAAAAGTAATTATCGGTACTTTTGTAAAATACCAATTCATGTGCATCTAAACCAATGCCATTATGCCAACAATATGTTTCCAAGCAGACCTAAATTATAAATTTCTGTAACTTCTTTTTTATCGGAGTTAATGGCTAAGGGGGTGTTTGGGATTGATTATTCAAAACAGATTATGTGTTTTGCAAAAGTAGGGGTGGAGCTGCTTATAGATTATTGCGTTTTGGTAGCCTAAAAAACTGATTATTTGCGTTTTCAAAACGCAATCCAAACACTAAAAACTGATTATCTGCGTTTTCAAAACGCAATAATCTAAAAATCAGATTCAAAACGCTATCCCAAACACCCTCTAAATCGTTTCTGAGATTTGGTCAGTTTTGCAATATCAGTCTAAAATCAAAACTTTTTATATCCGGGTCCTTCAGTTTTACTTTTTTTCCAAATTCGTCCCTGACACTAACCCAGTTAAATATTGTCGTTAAGTTGGGGGTATTGATGTCTTTTTACATAGGAAATCGAGGGCATTTTAGACATTTTGTATACTTTCTTTATTTAAAATTTTTTAGCCTTTAAATACAAAAAAAAAAAAAAAAACCTTTATCTCTCTCCCCTGCATCTCTCAGTTCAAACCACCACACTACCATCACCATTCCACTATCAACATTCAACCACCGCCTAAAATCACCGTCGTCACACCTCCTCCACCCTGAACCCACCACCATCACACCACCTCCTTACACCCAGCACCGATGCACTCAAACAATTGACCACCCGCCACCTCTTTACCACAATTTTCTCCCCTAAAACTACCACGAACCACCATTTTTTTACCAAAGTTTGCAACCTTAAAACCGTCACCTATAAACCACCCCTAAACCACCACAGATCACCTTATAAAACCACCACCAACTACTGGCCACCTCCTAAAACTATTTCAAAAACCCATTGTAGATCAAGGTCAATATTTTCATTATCTTCAAACCAGTTTCAAAAACCCCAAATCAGACAAGCTACAATCGATCCCACCATAATTTCTACTTATTAGCGTGGATCTAACACAACCGCGAGTAACGAACGAGGTGGTAGCGACGGAGGTGGATGTAGAAGGAGTTGGTGGTTGAAGGTGATAGTTGGTGCGACAACGATTGTTTTATGGCGGTGGTTGTCAGGTGGTGGTGGTGTGTCGTTGGTTGTTTTTTTGGTGGCCGGTAACTGGTGTGTGTGTGAGAGAGAGAGAGAGTGTGTGTGTGTGTGTGGGGGGGGGGGGGGGTGTGTGTGTGTTTGTTGGGGGGGGGGGGGTTTAAAAGGGTTTTAAAAAGGGGTAGGGAAAAAAAAATACATAAATACCCTCCCCTAACTTACCGACAATATTTAACTGGGTTAGTGTGAGGGACAAATTTGGTAAAAAATAAAATAAAATAAAATAAAATTGAAGGACCCAAATTTAAAAAGTTTTGATTTTGAACTGATATGGCAAAACTGGCCAAACCTCATGGACGATTTTGGCCATTAACTCTTTTTATTGGCGAACTCACATACGCCTAAACCTACTCCTAGATCTCCAATATTTAGGCCTTGGTTATCTACACAACCTACACAACTAGGGTTTTTTATTTACACAACCTCATATGGGCCGTCAAGGCCTCCATGGCCCATCGAGGCACCCAACGACAAAACTGACGGGCCATCAAGGCCTCCACGGCCCGTCAACAAACCCTAATACACTTCCAATCATTGGTAATCATTGGCAATGATTGAATAATGATTGTTTGGTTTTTTTTAAGTGTAGTGTGGGGTGTTTAAGATGGGTTAGAGATGTGACCCACGGTTCATGGGCCGGTCGGGTCAGAGTAGTCCGGTTCGTTAACGGGCCGGTCGGGTTGGAACAGTCCGGTTGGTTAACGGGCTGGTCGGGTCGGAACAGTCCGGTTCGTTAACGGGCCGGTCGGGGTCGGAGAAGTCCGGTTCGTTAACAGGCCGGTCGGGTCGGAACAGTCCGGTTCGTTAACGGGCCGGTCGGGTCGGAACAGTCCGGTTCGTTGACGGGCAGGTCGGGTCAGAACAGTCCGGTTCGTTGACGGGCAGGTCGGGTCGGAACAGTCCGGTTGGTTAACGGGACGATGGGGTCGGAACAGTCCGGTTGGTTAACGGACCGGTCGGGTCGGAACAGTCCGGTTCGTTCACGGGCCGGTCGGGTTGGAATAGTCCGGTTCGTTCAAGGGCCGGTCGGGTCAGAGCAGTCCGGTTCGTTAACGGGTCGGTCGGATCGGAACAGTCCGGTTCGTTAACGGGCCGGTCGGATCGGAACAGTCCGGTTCGTTAACGGGCCGGTCGGGTCGGAACAGTCCGGTTCTTTAACGGGTCGGTCCGGTCAAAGCAGTCCGGTTCGTTAACGGGCCGGTCGGGTCAGAACAGTCCGGTTCGTTAACGGGCCGGTAGGGTAGGAACAGTCCGGTTCGTTCACGGGCCGGTCGGGTCGGAACAGTCCGGTTCGTTCACGGGCCGGTCGGGTCAGAGCAGTCTGGTTCGTTAACGGGTTGGTCGGGTCGGAACAGTCCGGTTCGTTAACGGGCCGGTCGGGTCGGAACAGTCCGGTTCGATAACGGGCTGGTCGGGTCGGAGCAGTCCGGTTCGTTAACGGGTCGGTCGGGTCGGAACAGTCCGGTTGGTTACCGGGCCGGTCGGGTCGGAACAGTCCGGTTCGTTCACGGGCCGGTCGGGTTGGAACAGTCCGGTTCGTTCATGGGCCGGTCGGGTCGGAGCAGTCCGGTTCGTTAACGGGCCGGTCGGGTCGGAACAGTTCGGTTCGTTAACGGGCCGGTCGGGTTGGAACAGTCCGGTTCGTTCACAGGCAGGTCGGGTCGGAACAGTCCTGTTCGTTCAAGGGCCGGTCGGGTCAGAGCAGTCCGGTTCGTTAACGGGTCGGTCGGGTCGGAACAGTCCGGTTCATTAACGGGCCGGTCGGGTCGGAACAGTCCGGTTCTTTAACGGGCCGGTCGGGTCGGAACAGTCCGGTTCGTTAAGGGGTCGGTCGGGTCAGAGCAGTCCGGTTCGTTAACGGGTCGGTCGGGTCAGAACAGTCCTGTTCGTTAACGAGCCGGTCGGGTCGGAACAGTCCGGTTCGTTCACGGGCCGGTCGGGTTGGAACAGTCCGGATCGTTCACGGGCGGTCGGGTCAGAGAAGTTCGGTTCGTTAACGGGTTGGTCGGGTCGGAACATTCTGGTTGGTTAACGGGCCGGTCGGGTCGGAACAGTCCGGTTCGTTAACGGGCCGGTCGGGTCGGAACAGTCCGGTTTGTTAACGGGCCGGTCGGGTCAGAGCAGTCCGGTTCGTTAACGGGCCGGTCGGGTCGGAACAGTCCGGTTGGTTACCGGGCCGGTCGGGTCGGAACAGTCCGGTTCGTTCACGGGCCGGTCGGGTTGGAACAGTCCGGTTCGTTCATGGGCCGGTCGGGTCAGAGCAGTCCGGTTCGTTAACGGGCCGGTCGGGTCGGAACAGTCCGATTGGTTAACAGGCCATTCGGGTCGGAATAGTCCGGTTGGTTAACGGGCTACGACTATGTGCGGATGAAGTGTCACATATCCTCTTTCCACCCTAAACCCACAGCTACGGATCGAAACCCACTGTTACCGTCTCCACGGACATTTTGAATGTCTGTAATGTATTCATGATATATGACGACCGTATACAATGGGTTGATGTTCCACCACCTCAATACTTCGTCTTAACCTAGCTTATTATATGTTACTGTTTTCATCATGTATACTAAAATATTTAACGGAAAAAAATTATTGTGTACACTAATTAATGATTATGAGAAGAAATTACTTTTTATTTGTTATAAAAAACACAAATATTAAGCTTAGAATACAAAAAACGTGCTAAAAAAATCAAGGTTCTCAAGGCCGTGGAGGCCACAATGGGCCGTCGAGGCCTTAAAAATGGAAAACGATGGGCCGTCGAGGCCTCCACGGCCCATCCCAAAAACCTATCCACGGACCATCGAGGCCTCCACGGCCCGTAGAAACACCAAACTTCCCCAAGAAGCTTCGTGTTTTTTATAAAAAAAAAAATATAGGTCGACGGACCATCGAGGCCTCCACGGCCCGTAGTAAAACAACTTTTCAGACTTTTTCAGTCTGAACACCCTGCTTTTGCAGGGAGTTCAGACTGACACTGTCGTTTTTCACTTTTCAGATTATGACGGGCCGTAGAGGCCTCTACGGCCCATCGTTTTTCACTTTTTTGTATTATGACGGGCCGTGGAGGCCTCCACAACCCGTCAATTTTCCCTGATTTGGCCTTGACGGCCCATCAAGGCCTCCACGGTCCATCGAGAGGTTGTTTAGGGTTTTTTTTGAGGTTGTGTAGATAGTATCACCCCAATATTTATCTGGATTATCAAAATATGTGTTGTTTGCGAGTTGTCACAATCAAAACCTGTTTAATCCGATTTTCTTTTATTTTTTTTCTCATAATAAAGCATGTAAATTTACAATTTTACAACAAAAGATACAAAAGTTTATACACAACTAATAACATCTTAATTATAATTATCTATATCTATATTTCTATATTATCTTATTAAGGAGGAGTGATGGCCAACATGGTCATTTTCACCTCCATACAACTTAACAAGCACTATGTACAACATATTTAAGCAAGAAATTTAAGGATATTATGGGGATAGTTGGGACAATTAAGACAATTAGGAGGGTAATGTAGACATTTTACCCACCTCATCCTTCACAATATCAACATAAAATTACACTACTACCCTTCATTTCCTATCTCACCCTTCAATCGTTTGCCTTCTTCGGTTGTTCTTCATCAATACAGAACATTAACACATTCATAACCCTCTTGTCCCTTCAACTTCTGTAACCCTAATGAACGACTTGAATGAGATTGATTGCGAAATTCAAGTCCTCCTCTTATAACATTCGATTGAAGGCATACATGAACTGTCTTGCCTTCAAAGCTAACAATCACCCAATGCTTCCGATGCTGACCTCGATATGGAAACTCCTCATCAGTTAAGAAGGCAAGAAGCCTCGTACCAACCTTCATTTGCCCCCAATTTCATCTTCCCACTTCACCAATGTGCATATCAGGTTCCTTTCTTCCTCTGTCCTCCCATTCCTCTCTCTGATTTGGTTTTCATCTTGTGTGTTGTTTATCGATTGACTTCCTATAGATAGGTGCAAACGTGGCTTTAGGTTGAATCACGATTGCTTTCACCAAGGTTAGCAAATGTTTATTTTTCCCTAGGGTTTTGTTGTGTGTCAGAATTTGATTATTATTCTATTTTCTTATGGACTCCATTGAAGCCCTAATTTTCTTATTTGATTTCATTCATGTGCATTATGGGGAGATACCTGCAATTGAAGAATCGGTGGAGCGTGGTTGTAGGGGTGGACGAGGGAGAGGGAGGCCACAAAGGAAAGGGAAAGGAAAAATTAAAACATGGAGGCGTAGCTGAAAAACAAACAAATATTTAATGTAGCCGCTGAAAGGAAGCATGATAAGGGTGAATATATGTGTCGTGATTCTGAATCAGACATGGAAGCAAGTAACCCAAATTCTGATGCCAGCTGACATATGGAAAGAAATGAGCTTTAAGTCAGTCCTTAAAGGTACATATATTCTTTAAATGTTATTTGCACGCTCACATGCCAAGTTATTAAATTAAAAACAATGTATCATGCCATTATTTTCATACAACAGAATGAGAAAATTGCTTTTTGATTAATGTATCTATAAAATTTGTTTGATGTGTTGGTTACTTATTAGTTATTACATGTCTCTGTTAACAAAATAACATAACATGTGTAATCAACTGAGATTATATTATAATATATCTTTTTAATTCAGGCCTCAAACAGTATGATGGCTTATTATAATGATTGACTATCTGATAAATCAGGAGAGGAAAGTCATCTGGTGCTGTACTTGACGAACTGAAATTACCATGGAAAGATCTCGTTGTAGAATTAGCTGCTCATAATAGGCATAAAAAGCAAATGAAGCCTTATCATATTGAAGGCTTTAACTTTCTCATCACTAACTTAGTTTCCGACAATCCAGGTTGGTGAATGTTGGCCCATGCTCCGGGATGTGGAAAAACATTCATGGACATTAGCTTTATCCAATGTCTTTCATTGATGTGCGTTATGTCCATAACAGAGGCGACACCAAGAAACATGATCTGTCTCCGATGCGTTTGTTCAAAATTCAGAAAGATAACGACCATTTCTCTTCAATCTTTACTATACCACATTTGAAATCGAATCGGGTTTAACCAGGGATTTGGTTGTTTTGGTGGATTTAGAGCTATACGATAATCGTTTTTTAACCAGGGATTTGGTTGTTTTGGTGGATTTAGAGCTATACGATTGATTCTGAATTTGTTTGTTGTAAAATGGAGGAGAAATGAACCATTGAAAGAGCTTGGTTCAGGGAATTTTGGAGTGGCAAGACTGGTTACAGATAAGAAGACCCAGGAGTAGCTTGCAGTCAAATACATTGAAAGATGAACAAAGGTATATTATTAAATTTACGATGGGTATACTATGCAGTTTTTTGAGCATATTTGTTTTTATTATCATTCAACTTTTGCAGGGGTTAGCACCCGGTGTGTGTTTGGCGTGAGTTATATAGGGTCATAATATAGTGGGGTGTTAATCGTCTCGGCGGTACATAGTCACTTCGTGTGCTGTATTTGTTTTTCATGTTTGGGCGCTATTTCTTGGGGGTTGGGGGTAGCTTTTGCAAGAAAAGCTTGCTTATCAAATGCCATTTATTGGGCTGGGATCAGATGATTCAGTAGCAAAGTAATGGACTGGGATCTTGGGTTGTGCAGCTCATTATGGAGTCATTCACAGGATGATTGTTATAAAGGGCATAATATAGAGGTGGTAGTGTGGTAACTTCTGGGATGATAGTTAAAAATAGTTATAATGAAGTCAGTTCAGGTGCGGAAAGAAAGAAAGAAAATAATAATAATAATAATAATAATAATAATAATAGTAATAATAATATTTTTGGGTGTATGTGTCTTGGTGTAATATGTTCGTCAAAAGGGGTGGGGGTTAGCTCTTAGATTGACTTTTAGAAGCAAATTTGGTACAGGGATCTGATGTTTTATCAGCAGTAATCGGGTTGGGTATCCTGTTGTGCAGGGCACTACGAGCTCAATCACAGGATTGTTATTTTTGTAAACACGGAAGTAACGTATGGATTATAAAAACAAACATGGCAGCTCCAAAGAGGCACTATACAGTAGATTGCGGCTGCTCTGAAATATAGCATCAAACGGGTCACTGGAAGCTATCATGTCGCGTAAGCAATAGAAAAGACGATGATCACTGTGGTAAATATGTGGCATCAATAAAGGGGCTTCAGCGATATCATCAAATGGATTTAATCTCAGGAATTGGGTTGGGTAGGCTGCAATATAAAATGGGTTACTAAACTATATCATTAGCGTGGCTGGATCGGAGTAAGAATATGGGTCAACATTTAGGAGTTGGGGTTAGTGGTGTCGAGGTCGGCAAATAAGGTTCAACGAACATTTGAGATATGGTTTTGGTGTCAAAATAAGAAGGGGAGGCATATGCATTTGGTGGGTCTGCAACTTATAAAGGGAGGCTAATCTATAATTAGAACAAATCGGTTTCTGAAATATCTCATTCGTTTGTGCTACAGATGAATGGCCTAAGCGATATGCACGTCCAGAACTCAACAAACTACGCAATTATCCGGTGTAGATCCAGAAGCTAGAGTTATGAGGTACAGAGAGAAATGGAAGAACAGAAGGTTGATCACTTGATCCTGGTAAGAGAGTACATGTCCGAGCCTTTGAAGGAGTTTTGGCTTTATTTCAATTTTATTGTTCAAGGCGTTTAATCTGGTAAAGATAATGTATTATATAACTTCATATATTAATTTTTATTTTTATTTTTAATAGGATGATTTATAAATTTTTCTAACTTTCGATCATCTGATGTTAGTTGGATAGTTGCATTACAAACTTATAAAAGCAAAAGCTAATTATGTTAGGTTTTTATATTAAATTTGGGGAGTCTTACTAACTTATATACCTATTATTATACATTTATATTATTTATAAGTACCTGGCTATGCAGCGCTTGTGTATGAATTTTCATATCGTTTTATGATTTGAATAATGTTCCTGTCCTGTATTGTCGACCCCGCTGCAACGCGCGGGTTCCCTGCTAGTTTAATTTAAAGAATCCCAATTATTAGTTTTGGCCGCCACTAGTTTCATCTTTAAAAATCACTTCCAGTGGTCTCGCTTTTTAACATATTTTCTCCCCGTTGTCCCATACCAACTAAAAGTTAACTTGATTAGCTTTTGCTGATGTGGACTCCAACATAAACAATCATCGACATTCCTTTGCATCAATGCACATGAGAAGAGAGAATGCTAAGATTACTAGACTATCCTTCCACCAAATTTACAGAAAACCTACGTTTCACCTCCACATTCTTTCTCATCTTTTCTAGGATTTTTACTCTTTGTACCATATTCTCACTCTATTATATATATATAGAGGATCCAGATAATTTGAGAACTCGGTCGAGTTATGAGAACTGTGAGAACTCCGGCGTAAAATGTGAATTTTAATTTTTTTATACAGTGATGTAAAACGCCTAAATCAGCCATAAAAAAAAGAAAAAAAAAATATTTACGACGGTTTTACACTGGTGTAAAAAACGGCTACACCTATGTAAACCATATAAGTAAATTAATATTTTATTCAATTTTTTATTATGATTTAATTTACAACCACAAATTCATTATTGAATAAAATAAGTGTGGTTATAAAGTGAGTTCTAATGGTTATTACAACTCAACCAAGTTGTCAAATGATCCCATTTATATATATATATATATAAATGTAAAAGATTTATAGCCATTGTATCAATTTTTGAGATTAAGGGCAATTAAGACTTTTTTTTACCAATATTTAAAATTAATGAATCCCACTAATTTAGGGAATTATCTTCAACATATTATCATATTATCTTTCATTCAATTTTGAATTATCATATATACTCTTTAAAAATCTGTATCATAGCAACGTCAATTTTATAAAACACTTATGATGTTTAATCCATATCGAACATTGAACTAACAAGTCTTATATAAAACTTTTGATGTTAGAATTTTATAACAAACAAACTACTGTTGAAATGTTTTAATCCACAACAACACAACAACAACTATACCTAATATACATAAAAATTTATAAAACACCTCTGATGTTTAATCCATATCGAACAATAAACTAACAAAACCTTATATAAAACACTTCTGATGTTACAATCTTATAACAAACAAAACACTGTTGAAATGTTTTAATCCACAACAACAACTACACCTAATATACATACACATTTATAAAACACCTCTGATGTTTAATCTACATCAAACCATTAACTAAGCCTTATATAAAACACTTCTGATGTTACAATCTTATAACAAACAAAAACACTGTTGAAGATAAATGTTGGAGATGGGTACACGATTGCTTTTTGTTTTGTGAAGATAAATGCTTGAGTTTGAATGATATTATTAAAAATTATAATTAGAGAGAGAGAGGTACCATGAATGTAGGAAGCATTCAAACAGTTTCTAAAAAAACTTGATACAAAATGACATTGATACCCTCATTTAAAACACATATTGACGATCCTACCCTTAATTGCTATATTATATTAATTAGATTTTAAACACCATCCCATCTTTTAATTTTCACACTTCCTACATAAAACCATTTTTCTACAGGAACCTTACCTTATATATATATATATATATATATATATATATATATATATATATATAGGTTCGTATGCAAATGACATATTTCGTGAGAAGTGTGAGAATGATTAAGAATTAACATGTAGGTATCATGTTTTGGATTTATAAATGATGTTTTCGTTGTTTTGGCTTGAAAAACACCAAACATAACTATTTAAAACATAATGCAATTTATTATAGTCATTAAATTTAAAACATAGCTAAAACACGATACTTACCACTTAAAACACACTTCTTAATTTATGTTATTTACGTGGTGTTTTAAGGTTTAAGCCGAAAATACATTGTTTTCGGTTTTTAATTGTTATGTTTGGTGTTTATCTAGGCAAAACAATCTAAAACGTTATGACTAAGTCTAAAAAATGATATATACATATCAAATTTTAATTCTTCACACGCTTTTCACGAACTATGACATTTGTATAGGGACCTCGCAATATATATATATATATAGGGTAGGGATCCTAAGAGAACCAACCCCTATTTGAGAACTGAGAGAACCATTCTGGGCCACACATTTCATATAAAGGCAAAAAAAAAAAAAAATTTTTTTTTTTTTTTTTTTTTGCTTTAATCGCACATTTTTATGCAAGGAAAAAAAAATTTTTATTTTTTTTTGAATTTTTTTTTCATTTATACATATGTGTATATGTCAATTATACATATGTGTATATAGCATTTTTCAGCTATACGTATGTGTATATTTCAGTTATACATATGTGTATATTGCATTATACATATGTGTATAATGCAATTATACACATGTGTATACTGAAAAAAAAATACAAAAAAAAAAAAAAAAATTTCTTACATATAAAGCAGCGATTTTTGCAAAAAAAAAAAAAAAAAAAAAAAAATTTTTTTTTTTTTTGCCTTAGATAAATGTGTGGCCCAGAATGGTTCTCTCAGTTCTCAATTTGGGGAAAAGGTTCTCATTTGAACCAAATCCTATATATATATATATATAAAATAAAAATTATTAAATACATACTTGTTTGTCGAAATTTTGTGGAAACGTCTTTATACATGCGACCAATTTGCGACAAATATGTACTTTACATATTTATTTAAAATTATTAATTTTCTTATGTCTTTATGCAACAAATATGTACTTTATATTTTTAAAAATTTACTTACGTAAACAAATAAAAAAAATATTATACACATTATTTTGTCAAAAATTCGTTGGAAAAGTCTTTATACTTGCGACAAAATTGCGACAAGTTATTATTTTGTAGCTGTTTTGTCAGAAAGACATGGAAGTTTCATGGTTAATTTTGGTTTTTACTTTTTGTCAGAAAGTCGTAACAAACTGGAGTTGGTTCTTAACCGAACCGGACCCTATATATATATATTTATCGGATTTTAAAAGCGATGGATAACCAGTAAGCGATTGAAGGCAATCCTTATAATAGATGCTATATATTAAAAAAGATTGTAAAATATTGTAGATTGTTGATTTCTATAAATTTCTAGACAAAACAATTATTCAAAAAAAGGGCTGTGATTGGTTGAATAATGAATTTAGTGGTCCAATCGCAACCAATCTACCAAATATGCCTTATTTTTCTATCATATTCAAGTAATCCACATGGTTTTGGTTTACGGTCAACATATATCTCAGTCAACTCTCCTTCTATCTTCAATCTTGAATTGTTTTTTGGTGTATTTGATTCTTGGTTTCAAAATTGTTGACATTTTGTACTTCAGTTTGACACCATTATTGAATTGACATATTTGTTTTTTAACCATAACTTTGTTTTGTTAGGAAATTAGAAAGAAAAATAGGCCCAAATTAGTTCTTTATTCATATATTTTATCTGTGTCACATTATAAAAATAATCAAACAGTCTTAAAATGTTTAACTCACTTTAGGCAACTGCTACACGTGCATAATATTACATTAGAAACAATTTGTATTTATATATCTCTACTATATGATACACAAAGTGGGTTCAAACTCAAATCTTTACTGTTCATGAAATAGTAATATACAAATCCTTAAAACATACAAGTCATTTAAGCTTGGTTAAATAAATATAAATTTATAGCCCTCTCAGGTTTAACTAATTAACCCCTTTTGACGGATTGGCAACTCGCTCTAAATATTATTAAAAACCCGTTCGACATGATTATTTTTTCAATGCGCCGATATAAACTTTTTTCAAATACAAATAAAACATTATGGTGTGTGCGCTTATGTTTAGCAACATTTTCATATAAGTTTTATTCAAACTCAAGCCTTACAAATTTCCCGCCGTGTCAACACCCTGCCACAGCATCGTTAATATACGAATTTTCTTTAAAAAAAAGTTACATATATATACTGTTAGAAACTTTCACCGCCAGCATGATTCATATATGTGATCACTAATGGGTCATCAGCAAATAAAACAAAATATGAAAAAGTAAAACTACATTTTTACATATGCTATGTTAGAATTAATATTTGTCGTCTTGATACAAAAAAACAAAAGGTAAAACCAGGTAATGTGTGAAAGAAAAGACGAATTTGATTTGAAGTTGAAAAAGATACAAAGTTGTCTCAAGTCGTTACCAATAACAAAGAAAAGGAGGTTCCTTTTGGCATCCTTTATGTGACCTTATTGTTCCCCACAAGTTTTAGTCCATTCTTGGAGAAAATGTGCAACTTATTTTCAATATAAATTTATAATTATAGTTTACTAATACAAGGAAAATAAAGTTGCATTTACAAATATCCATTTATTTCTTAGCTGCAAATCAACGTTTTGCGACGACAAGTTTGAAGTTAGATAAAATCGTCTTCTAGCCAATTTATGTACTCAAATTTCGTTCGCACTGGTATTAATTACCTATGAAAGACGAAACCATAAAAACTTTAATAATTTGAATCTTACAAACTCATGTAAATATTAAAAAAAATAAAAATAATATTGATCAACTATAAAACTACTTTATTTGACATAAAATTACGCAACTTGTTTTATACATACCAAATCCAAGAAAAATATAGGATGACATATATGACCTTAAGACTTCTTTTATAAAACTAAAAATGCATTTGTTTGTTGTTTTCAATATTTTAAAGAAAAATGCTATTACATTAAAATATATACAAAAAGAAGAAAACTCATTATTCCAACATGTATTGATTCCGTTTGAAATAAACCTAATAAAAATATTTTTAAATAATGGGACCTTTGTAAAGAAACTCCAGTAAATCATCTTAAATTGAATATTAAGTGAATCGCTTACTGTAAAACGACTATTTCTGATGGTGAAACAGTGGGAAGAAGCTTTTGCAATAAATTAAAATCGGTTGAAAATAATTTTCGTCGCATTCTGTTTTGCTTAAATAAACTTTTGTGACAGTTTTGGAATGGAGTAGATTTGCAACATAAACCTTTTGCGACGGTTTTGTAGACCTTCTATTATAAATCCATTGCTAATGTTTGTGTATAATTTTATAAATTCTAGTATGTTATTAATTTTTTCTACGAATGTACTCAATATCACAAATATACACATACATACACAAACTTAAATTAAATAAAAAGTTGCGGAAAATTCATAAACAATATTAATCATGTTTGTGAAAGGTTGGATCCAAGTGACAAAACTTTGTAGTTAAAATGGAGTTCCCTTGAGTGTCAAGAGTTAAAGCCTTGAGAGAAACATACACAAGTTAACTAGCTATAACACATAGACCCATTGTTAATAACTTACAAAATATTCTAGAACTTTTTTTTTCTGTTTACAATATATATCAAACTCGAAGTACTTATGGGATTTCCTCTACTTCTCTTTTGTCCAAACATGTGTTTATTTCGACATATGTACGTTGCTGACACGTTTATGTTTGATAACGTTGTTACTTGTTAGACCATGTGTAATGGTCGGTTAATTGGGCGTGGAAGGGGCAATTCGCGCTGCAACACCGCCCCCAAGCCAGTGATTGAATCTTCACAAATTTGCTTGAGCGTGGATGCTAATTATTGGTGGGAGGGGCTTGAAATTCAAGCCACATTACATATGGTCTTAGATAATGTTAAGTTGATGTAAGATAATGCCAGATTGTGTAAATTTACCTGAATCTTAAGTTTGTGCTTGTGCTTATATATAGGTTGGATCATATTTAACTAATCCTTATGTTTATCTCTTTTAATTAGTTTAATTAGTTTTATGTTTACGTCTACCCAATGAATATTTCTGTATGTCTAACTACTGAATATGTTTATACGTTTACCTGATGTTTATCTTTAGTTTATTTTGTTTGATTAATAGAAAAAATCATGTTTATTAAAGTTTGTTTCACAGCTGAATAGCTAATTAATAATCTCCATGTAGTAATTAGTATCTAGTTTTGTAAATTTCTTGTAAAATTTTTTTTATAAGACGAGTTCGACTAATGAAATTAAAAAAATATTTCTATAAAATAATGTCTACTTCTTTTGTGTATCAACCGAGCACTATTTTGATACCAGATTGACCTATCTACTCTATTCACATTTTAGTTATATAGGTCTTCTTCAAATAGAGCGTGAGTGACCTAATTAAGTGTAAACAAATGTGAACTCTAAACTGGAGTGATAACGAAGGGATGGAGAAATACATGGGCAGAGGTATCGAAATTTGATTACATGTGGGTTGAATAAAAAGCAAAGAGAAACATCTACATTAGTCATAGATATATGGTATGTTAATAACTTGGTAATATAATATGGTTGACGGCAAATAGATATATTTGATAACACAAAATTTTATTACAACTACATAAGATGTTATAATTGGAACAAAGTAAAAAGATTTAAACTTTCAAGAACCATCGGGTCGATAATGTTAGCATGGCATTGATCAAGTTGTATTTTGTTAAAGCGTGCACCACAAATGTACAGCAAGATAAAAGCATTTACTTGATCGTTGTTAACAAGTTATTCAAAGATTTTTTAACCTTTAAGACTACACGGTGTGTTCATGGGTGAAGGAGGCATGGAGCGATATGTGGTAGTCACGTCAATTTCTCACCAACCCCCAAAAAACCATGGGGTTGGGTGGCGTGAAGGTTTTTTTTTTAATCAATCAAATCAAAAACCACTCATAACCCAACAACTCGCCATAACCATCCACCTCATTTTCATCTTTTGCCCCACGCTCGTGGAAATCTCCACCCAACCTGCCCCACGCCACCTTCCATGTCACATACGGGGTGGTGTTGATGGCGTGAAAGGGCTCCACATCACCTTCCACGCCCCCTCACACCGTGTAGCTAAGTCTCTGAATTCGAGAGATGCTTTGAATATGAAACACTGTAAAAAAAATTGGGATGAAAAGTCATTTGAAGACATTTTCTTTTGTAACGATTTTTTCCCTGTCATGATTTTTTTTTCTTTTATAATCAATGTGGGATGACATTACTTTTATGACTTTTTGAAGTTTACGATTTTACCAATGTGGGGTGATAATTCAGGACCTATTGGAAAAAAGGATTGAACCCTAAATAGGTTAAGACACCGTTAGCTAGGACTAGTTAGAGGCGAGCTGAATAAGATGTTAAGTTGGAAATATCATGTCAAGCTAGTTTGCCTTTGTATTATTAGAAATTTAGAACTTGAGAACGAGTTTATGTTTTATCGACTCTAAAAATTCAAACTCTTTGAATAATACTAATTCACATTGTATTACAAGATATATATCCTTATAAGTGTTTAGTTGAAAAGACTAATTTAAGGTTTTTTTTTCCTTTAGATCTCAACTATACCAGAAACCACAAATGGTAAAGACCAGAAAGGAAATAGCTTGCCAACTTTATATTGGAATTCTATGCAAGTGACTAATTAACATATACGTGTAGAAGTATTATTAATTTAGTCTCACACATACTTTGATATTTTAACCTTCTTTCTCATTTTGTTTTTGAATTTTATTATCAAGTAACATGAATGAAATGAATATAGTCTAGAATGTTTAGTCTATTCCACTTGATAAAAAATCTTGTATTTGGTAATCCATTTTATAAGATAGTCATATTTAGATTGCACTAGAATTAAACATGTTAAAAATTATGACAGACTACAAAATTATAAGTTACGCACGCCAACCACCATACAACTCATTAACATGCATGTTAATTACTTCTTGTTTAAGCCTTTTACAACTTAATTATATAACCCTCAACTCTTTCTAACTTACAAACTGGCTGATATATATATAAGTTTGTGTTCTGATAAAGATTAAAATCTATGATACGAAAAAAATATATGAGTCATGTTTGGGTTTTTAATTTCAGTTAATATTTTGAAAACCAAACCATCCATCCATCCTATGACCATATGACATGATTATTAGTTTTATTTCTTTTCAACAAATATTGTCAAATAATACATAAATTGCAAGTACTATATTAATTGAAACTTAATAAAAAAGAGTTATTAATTAAGTAGGAAACATAAATCTAGAAAGTAATTATATCGTTATGTATTTTGTTTTAAAAAATAAATGTATTATATCTTGTTTATAAAATAAGAAAACGAAGAAATTCTATAAGAAAAAATAAAGACAAATGACTGTGGAGTACCCTAAAAATAGTTATTTTAGGTTTAACCATAATTAATAAATAAGCAAGATAAGTTACATTAAGATTGTTATTTGTTTATGTTTCAACCATCTGAAATACTTGAATCATCTCGTTTGATGCTTTGATCACAAGAGGTTTAGCCAGTGAAAATAAAGCTTGGCTCATTTTGTTATCGGTTTAATGCTCCGTTTAGTTGATCTGATCTAAGTCATCTAACTTCAAAAATATTCATCATGATCAATATTCGTCAACCTGACACAGTTACCATCTCCAGTATGCGTATCTATCAACTATTAGAATCATTTTTGAAAAAAAAAATAAAAAAGCTATTTCGTTTTTATGAGGAGATGAATTTGTTGATTAATTTGGCACATATATCTATGAAACGCATGTTTTCCTCATGAACACAATGTTTCAATTCTATCAAAATCCGAAGACACTTCTCATAGAAGTTTGAAAATTGTTAGAATCAATATTGTTATCTTTTTTGAAACGGAAGCTACAAAATTCACAGGAAACAAGACCTAACAAATAGATTTCTTTTACGTATTATATTATTATACTCGGGATCACGTTTCACGAACTCTCTTTCAAAAAAGATAGTAATCATATACCGTACACTTCTTTTAAGTTTGTTTAAATCTTTAATTATTCGTAATTTTCACCATATTTTATATGTTGTTTTTTTAAATAATAATAAACAATTTATTGTTGATTTTATAACATGAGGGGTGAGTTTCATTATATAACTCTAGATTATTGCGAGCGAAAAAGATTTTTTTATCACATTATTTATGTGTGCTTCTTACAGGACGGCTTAAATGCAAGTAAATCAAGCTAATGTTTTGAGCCCTTAAATTTTGAGGGCCTCATCCAACAAAAATATATATGTAAAATTTAGTCAATAAATTTACTTTGAAAATCGAAATGAAAGAAATACAATTGTAGTATGATGGTAAGGATCTCGTGTTGTTTACACAAAGAGCTGGGTTCGATTGCTATTCAAAAGGTTTTAACGTTTTATTGTTAGTAGTCATGCTTTGGCAAATAATGCCCCAACTTCATAAAAAAAAAGCTAGCATTCTTTTGTAATATGTTCAAGGCTAACTCTTGAAGCCTTATGTTGATGGCAGTCTGCTTTAAGTATATATTTTTTTTTACAAACATTAATATTATTTGTGGTGTGTTGTGTTTAATTTGATATGGAATTTTCATGGTTCTCTCTTTTATAAGAAAAAAGATTTATTAACGATTAGAGCCCTAACCTGTACTTAGTTAAATTATACTAGGTTGGAGCCCTGCGTGTACACGTGGTACATGTCTATGTTAAATGAAAAAAATTCTATAAAGATTGTAGTGTGCAAATTTTATTTATTGAAAGTTACGTAATACAATTCGTATGAATTTTGGTTGACTGTAAATTATCATAAAAAAATTTAATGTTACCCAATAACAGATATATGAATCAACAAATGTTTGATTTTACGT
Source organism: Ambrosia x helenae (assembly GCA_030844895.1). Lineage (NCBI taxonomy): Eukaryota > Viridiplantae > Streptophyta > Magnoliopsida > Asterales > Asteraceae > Ambrosia > Ambrosia x helenae. The sequence goes on from JAUTDX010005805.1 coordinate 20,803, forward strand.
GATTTAAAAACAAATAATGAAATGAATAAACATATATTTATTGTAACGACATGCAAATGAAGATTAAATTCAAAGTAAATAAATGTAGTTTAACAAATCATACAACCAAAAAATTATAAAAAAATTAAACGATTTATGCAAAATATGATCGCATACTTATTCACAAACTTCAAAATATTTTTTATAGACAACATTTGCTATTTATTATTAACGTTGTCATTTTTATCCAATATTAGTATCTTCAGGCCATCTCTACTCTTGTCACTTGGCAGCGACATACAACTGCCCATTTGTAAAAACAAGATCTTTCAAATACAGACCTACCCTAAATAGGATTTGTCCTTGACTCTTATTTATTGTCATTGCGAAACATAAAGTATGAGGGAATTGTCTTCTGTTAAATCTTGGCAGCGACATACAACTGCCCATGTGTAAAAACAAGATCTTTCAAATACAGACCTACCCTAAATAGGGTTTGTCCTTGACTCTTATTTATTGTCATTGCGAAACATAAAGTATGAGGGAATTGTCTTCTGTTAAATCTGAAAGGAATCTTCTTATCAGATGGGACAACCTAATTCTTTGGATAAAAGTTCGCATTCCAATGTTACTCCCTGAAATTATTTTAGCTTCTATAACACGGTTTGATATGGCAAGACGATTTGGTATGGTCAACATTTATCACAATGAATAGCTAAATTTCAGGAAAAGAAACACACATTTCGGTATTTTTAATGTATTATAGTTGGTAAAGACATTAAGTTTGAAAATCAGTCATCTATATGCACAGCCGACGTTTCAAGAATATTAAAGAGGCGCACCTAGGATCAACTTGAGATGTAAAAAGAAAACTGATAAATCTAATTGCTAGCTATTTAACAAAACGTGCCTATAGCGTCTTGCTAGTTTTGTTATAAAATTACGTTAATTAAGAAAAGGTAACAAAACTTGTAGTTACGGCAAACAAAGCCGTTAAGATGACAATTGTGATTGTTGAGTTATGTTCTATGGATATATAACTCATTGTGAGCTTTCAATAGCAATCGTCCTTGCATTTTTTTTAATTATGATATACATTATTTAATTATGATAAGTATTTGTATAATAATCAATGACATTATTTATTTAGTCAAAATAACATTAAATAACAATCATTAGGATGTTAATCTAAATTCGGTAAGTTGTTAAAAGATAATAATAAATGTCATCAACTTCGTTCAACATATAAATTAATGTCATTAACTTTGTATAATAATCAATGACATTATTTATAAATAATTTTTTTTGTATTTAAATAAAATTATTGTAATTTGCATTTAAAAACACATTTATCACAAATTTAGTATTTGGTAAATTGACGTTCAAATTTAAATTTAGTAGGAAAATCAACATTTTTGACTTTCAAGTTTAAATTTAGTAGGAAAAATAAACATTTTTGACTGACCATTATTTAATCAGTCAAAATAACATTAAATAACAATTATTACGATACTAATCTAAATGACATTAAAGTTTAAATTAGTATTTAAATAAAATTAGTATCTAAATTCGGTAAATTGACATTAAAGTTTAAATTAGTATCTAAATTCGGTAAATTGATATTAAATAAAATTAGTATTTGGTAAATTGACATTAAAGTTTAAATTTAGTAGGAAAAATCAACATTTTTTACTTTCAAGTTTAAATTTTGTAGGAAAAATAAACATTTTTGACCGAAACATAATTTATTCAGTCAAAATAACATTAAATAACAACTATTATGATGCTAATCTAATTTCAGTAAATTGACATTAAAGTTTAAATTAGTATTTAAATAAAATTAGTATCTAAATTAGTATCCAAATTCGGTAAAAAATTGTCATTAAAGTTTAAATTAGTATCTAAATTCGGTAAATTGATATTTAAATAAAATTAGTATTTGGTAAATTGACATTAAAGTTTAAATTTAGTGGGAAAAATCAACATTTTTGACTTTCGAGTTTAAATTTAGTAGGAAAAATAAAAATTTTTGATTAAACATTATTTATTGAGTCAAAATAACATTTAATAACAATTATTATGATGATAATCTAAATGCAGTAAATTGACATTAAAGTTTAAATTATTATTTAAATAAAATTAGTATCTAAATTCGGTAAATTGACATTAAAGTTTAAATTAGTATCTAAATTCGGTAAATTGATAATTAAATAAAATTAGTATTTGGTAAATTGACATTAAAGTTTAAATTTAGTTGGAAAAATCAACATTTTTGACTTTCAAGTTTAAATTTAGTAGGAAAAATAAACATTTTTTACTGAACATTATTTATTAAGTCAAAACAACATTAAATAACAATTATTATGATCCTAATCTAATTTCATTAACTTCATTAACTCCGGCCAACGTATTAATAAATGTCATTAACTTCGGTCAACGTAAAATTATGAGTAAAAGAATAGTTTTATTAAAATTAAGACTTATAAATAATTTACACTATAAATTAACATGTTAGAAATTACATTAACATCCTAATATTGTAAACATTGTAATTTATCACTAATTTAGTATTTGGTAAATTGACGTTCAAGTTAATAACAATCATTTAATGTTAATATAAATTCGGTAAATTGTTAAATGATAATAATAAATGTCATTAACTTCGGTCAACATATAAATTAATGTAAATAAATAACAATGATTAATATTCAAATTCTAGATTAAATGACATTAACATCAGTCAACTATTATTATTGTAAGTAAATAACATTAATGCTGAATTAATGACAATAAATTCGGTCATATAAATAAATGACATTAAACAAAATTTCGAAAACCATCGAAGTATTTCAATAACATTAAACATAAATTTGAAATACAATAATTCGAATAAATTAAATTAAAAATATTAAAAATTGATATGTGAAATTTGAAAATAAATGACTCTTGTGGTGCAATATTAGTAACAAACAGCCTGCGCTGTATTGAACACCATTTAAATACACAATATTCGCCAATGGCAATACCTTCGGATTCAATCAGATTGGGCCATTTAATCACTGAAAACCTTTACAAAACCATTATGTATAGACAGTTTAGAATTTTACTATAATATTGTTACAAAAAAAACATATAATATTGTTACAATCTATCTAGGATGACATAAGAGTTTAAATCGATGATATACCTGTTCAAATCAGAAATAAAACTGCATAAACCTGTTCAAAGAAAAATAAAACTGCATAAACCCGAAATCATCGATTCAATATATTTAGGATTATATAAATGCTTAAACCGATGATATACATAAATAATTCATCGGAAATCAGAAATAAAAAAATGAATATACCAGGAATCGATGATATACATTCATAAATCAATGATATACATGCATAAATAAAAAATAAGAGTGAATATACCAAGCATCATGGATTCATGATACATGAGAAAAAAAATACGATTACATTAAATTAAATATCTGCATTTATCCGAAATGATTTGATTAAGGAATGGAGAATGAAAATTGATAAAAAAAAATAACTAAATGTACTTTTTGAACATAAACGATTTATTCAGGAGTAGAATATTGGGAATCAAGATGAAAAGCAAAAGAAAAAATGAAGATTGAGAAAAAAAATGATACAATATTACCTTGAATAAAATCGGATGGAAAAATGGAGATTAATGAAATTTGGAAGACTTGTCAAGGAAGAATGAAGATTGAATGTAGAATGAAGGAAAAAAAACGGCTTTTATAGATAAGTTGATGGAGCTCCATATAATACTTGGATCCTAGCGGCCCTCTCTAAGGTCTCCATTCGACCCGAGATGTATTCATTTAGTATATAGATAGATATATAAAATCGTGAAATATAGCATATATAGTTTAAGTAATTTCAATGAGAAAAACTAAAATTCTATAAATATCTTTAAGTTTTCTCATATCAGATAATACTGAACGAAGAAATATTCATGGCTTCGTTGTGTTTTTTCGTTTATTATAAATCCAAAACTATCGTATATTGACAACTTTATTTGATAGAAAAAACACTTAGGGGCTGTTTGGTAAGGGTCTTAATTAGCATCTGAATCATTCAGCGCTAAATAATTCAGCATTCAACTCATTTAGCGCGTTTGTTTCAGTATCTAAATGAAATGGTTAAGGCTGAACAATTAACATTAGAGATGTTGCTGAACCATTAAGCACTGAATGACTCCATTTTTACTTCCCTTGCCGGTGTGAGACAAGAAGATTAACCATTTGGAGGTCCAACAAAACAACACTTATTGATTCAGCACTTAACCATTCATACTTCTGAATAATTAGCACTTAATCAACTAAACAACCCCTAGTTTATTTGTTGAGCAGGTGTCATATAGGCCCTGAACCATTCAGCTCTGAATGGTTCAACATTCAGACTGTTTGTTTCAACATAAAAAAAAGCTCTGAATGAAATAGTTAAGAGCTGAATCATTCAGACTTTGTACATAGCTAAATCATTCAGTCCTTAATCATTCAGAGCCTCTTAACCATTTAGACATTTTAACGATTTAGCAATTAATCAACCAAACAGCCCCTTAGTAACTTCCATGTTAAATAGAAATTGCAACTACAAATCCAAAAGAATTTGCAAAAGGGCCTCGGATTTTTATTTCACTTTAGGCCCCAAAATCGTTAACCGGGTCTTGGCTTCTTATATACACGTGTTATCTATGTAAAAACTTATCAAACAAATCCTTTATACATTGTTTAGTTTTCTACCCTTTACACACACATTATTTGTAGGTTATATATACATAAACGAACAACCAAACTAATATGTCAAATTATTTTTTAATTTTAGGAGAGACAAGTGCAAAATAGTGACCAGTACATTTATATCATTTTCTTTTATTAATGAAATATTAAGGAATGAAAAAATTGAATGTTATATATTTATTCTCGCGTAATTTTGTGTTTTGCCTAAGTTCCTCTACAGAAGTTCAATATATGACCAATTTAAGTAGAAATGTATGAAAACCATATATAACATGTTAATTTAAGGTGATAAATAAGACACACATGTAATCATATATGCAACCTTCTCTCCTTTATATGGTCATCACTTCGTTAATGTAGTTATCAAAGTTCTCACAATATACAACTGAAAATTGATTATATATAATAAACACGTCCTTACAACTAATTTCTCCAATTTTAAGTTAGCATTTTGTATAATACGTGTCTTTACAAAAACCAAAGAAATGAAAAGACAATGATGTCAATATAAGTTTTCTATGATATTTATTGGATGCTAGCTAACCAATGAAAATGACAAACATATAATACTCTTCCCTATATATATTTAGGGAAATATTAATTATGAAAAGCAACAACCAAAATTAATTCGTATTATAAGTAGTAAATCTAAAAATTTTAATATACTCCCTCGAGCATTTCTACTATGATCTGAAAGTTATAGGAAGATAAACAAAGAAGGCTTGAAAATTCAAATGATTTTGCTTACAATGACATGTGAACGTGTGAGTTAATGATTCAATGAGACGTTTAAGTATTTAACATTGCAACACTAAAGAGTAATCATTGACAACAGTTTTTATATTAGGGGGATGGGGCTCTTTATGAATTGCTCATGGGTAGGTCACTACCACTATGGCAACACCACTATCGGTGACACGAGTAGTGGTCTCGTGAAGGTAGGCACAATCAAAGGTGAACAAATCGGTTTTTTTTGTGAAACCGGTTTTCGTTCTGAACCAGCCCGCAATAGTATCGGTTTCGGCCGGAACCGGTTTTTGGTTCGGTTACGCCCCCGGTTTCAGAGACCGGTTTCGGAATCGGTTTCTTGCATGCACAATTAAAAAAATATGTATAAGCCGATGAGAAAAAAAAAAAACAAACATAAAATTACGACATTCTTTTTTGGATTTCGAAACAAGAAACATGAGAAAAAAATAAACATAAAATTACAACTTTCTACAACGTGCCTTTTTTCGCCTTTCGACATAAGACACAAGTCGAAATAACCATTTTCAGCAAAAAGTTCGGCGTTTTGTGTCCTCGAGAATTTGAACAACGCTAGGCTCGTTTGTGGAACCGGTTTGGGATGGGTTTAAAGATGAAGCCATGGAATGATGTAATAAAAGCAAAGCGAACACAAACTTAAGTGTATACGATAGCGGGTTTTGAGTTTTTCGGTTTTTTTTTTTTTTTTTTTTGCATTTTGAGTGTTGTGATCAACGAAAACATTCCAAAACCTATTTATATACTAAACAAGGGTGGCAAAATGGTAATTTTGGATGGAAAAAAACGGCTAGTTAACGGTCAAAATGGTGCCCAACGGTAAAAAATTCGATTTTGGAACCGGTTTTTAGGACCGGTTCCGATTCTGGAACCGGTTCGGGACCAATTGTTGGCTAAAACGAGGGACCACAATGCTGGAACCTATGGTTCCTAAGAGGAACCAGAACCGGTTCTACTATTGGCCGGGGTCGGAACCAGAACCGATACGGTTCGGGCCGGTTCCACCGTTCCGATTTTTCAAACCGAGTTTTTTGTTCGCCTCTAGACACGGTAGATAGTTCATCACGGAAGTTTAGTGGGAGGTGGATGTTTTTTTTTTGTCAACATGTGAATTGTTTAGTTTAAATTTGCGTTTTTTAGAGGTGGGAAGAAGATGATAGGGTAGAAGCAGATGATAGAGGCTGAAGGTGATGATAGAGTCAAGAATATATATATTTTTTTCGTCATCATGTGGGTTTTTTTGGTTTTTTTAAATTTGGTTTTTAGTTCTTTAAAATGTCTAATTTAATAGTATTTTATTTTAATTAATGTTTTATTTCTCTAATTGAAATGCTTATTTTATTTAAAACAAAAAAGCAAAAAAAAAAAAAAATTATTGTAGTGAATCAATAGTGTTGCCTCTAAAACTGTATTCAATAAAGTGAATCAGTAAGTGAGGTGCAGTGCAAGATTTATATAAATCAGTGAAGTTGAAAAAAAATAAAAACTAGTGGAGGGCCCGCCCAAGTTATAATTAGAGATAACTACATAAATTGGATTAGAATATTGATATTAATATCAGCTTATAAGAGCATTAAAGCAGTTGGATGTAGTTGGTTCACATGTTATATTAGTTTGTATGGAGGCTAATGACGGTGGTACGTAGAGGCAGTTATTGGACTGGGGATACATTGTGACCTCTCAAGAAACCTTATAGACTACATTTTTAGACTGCTAGCCGACTCAAATATTGTGTGAGAAAACGAACAAAAATTTTGCAAAACTTTGAGGGGTGAATATGTTATTATCAAACTTATATAAGTAGTCACTTTTCAAATAATTTTCCCGTCTAGCATATGTTACTTGAAAAAATCTTATTGGTTTACAAGACAATAATGAACTAGTTTAAGTACAAAAATATCAACATATGAACACAAAGCTTTCAGTGATTCGAATGATGCTAAGTAATCCACCTTGTCTCCACTCATTTGTCTCTGCAAAGAGTGTGTTTTAACTAAGAAATCTTGATCCATATATCATTTACAACTCCACCATAATTTGGTAAGGATAATCATTTTTCTTTTTTTATGGAGGTAGTGATCGTCGTGTAATATAGCCAGAAATCATCAATACAATTTCTATCTAATTTCGTAGTTTCCTAGTACTAAAACACGATTTACAACATTAGAACACAAGAGTATGAAACATATTACTATTTGAATACTCAAGCATTTCATCTTTGGCTAATATGTGATCTTATATGTAGCGTGGAAGTGTATAAATAACACTCAAATATGGCATTCGAAATCAGATTTAATGTCAAATGTTAAAAAAAGGCTTGCTTAAATTAAGTGAGAAAAAGTGCCAGACGTTCATCCGTCAAGCTTAATCAACATCGTGACCATGGTTCTAAATCTAAACCAAATGATTGGGAATCGGCATATTAGAAAGCAGCAATAAAGTTGCCATGTTAAAAATAAGTAGAGAGAACTACACAATAAGTCCTTGTAATTAGCCATTAGTTTCACCTTTGAGTATTAAGGTTTAAAAGTTTCCATGTTAAGGTGTTAAGTGTAGTTTTTGTAACATAATAGGGTATTAGCACTAACGGATGTTAATATTTAACTGAGTTTACCCTCATGTGACGAATGGTAAACCACAAGGACCAATGTGAAACTTAAGTGGGGCCCACCATCAACCTCAAAGGTGAAACTAATGGTAAAACCACAAAGACTAATTATGTAGTTATCTCAACATTTAAAAACTTTAGTAGACCCACCACCCACCTCCTTCTTCACCTTCACCCACCACCATCTTCACATTTCATTACCACAATCACTTGTTGGTTAACTCTGTTAGCAAAGCTCTATATAAACAACCACGTACATCTAATGTTACAGGTATGGAAAGCAATGACTTGAATTCACAGAAAGCTCTCTCCGTTCTCTCGTCCCTTTTATTTTCTCGATTCAAAATTCGATCCACATCAATATACCTCTCCGATGTACATCATGTACATACTACAATAACAAGAAATGATATACTTTTCTCCTCAATTCTTCTCACAATTTTAAATTTAATTCATTAAAAAAACAAGCAACTAACTTTACATCAGAGCTGCAAATATACAATCAATTTAAAACAATCCTACACCAAACCTAATTCAACACCATGTATAGAACCCTTAATACACTTCTTGATCCCAGAAAAAAATCAAAGCGTAATTCTATTACGTTTCATCAAACATCTAAAATCATGTTTTGGTGGTTTGTGATGTTAAACTTCTACAATCTCATTATTATAAATATATAGACTAATTAAAAATAACAGAAATGATATGCTTTCTCCCCAAACATTCTCTCAATTATAGGAAATGGTGGTGGTTGATTGCGGTGGTGAAAGGTGAAGATGGTGGTGGGTGAAGGTGAAGAAGGAGGTGATTGGTGGGGTCCCACTAAAGTTTTTTAATATTAGAGAGAACTACACAGTTAGTCCTTATGGTTTACCATTAGTTTCATCTTGAGGTTGGTGGTGAACCCCACTTAAGTTTCACCTTTGGTCCTTGTGGTTTACCATATGTCATGTGAGGGTAAACTCAGTTAAATATTAACCCCGTTAGTGCTAATACCCTATTATGTTTACAAAAACTAAACTTAACACCTTTAACATGAAACTTTTAAACTTTAATACTCAAAGGTGAAACTAATGGCAAACCACAAGGACTAATTGTGTAGTTTTTCTCAAATAAGTATAACTTTTTTTTAATAGTTTATATATCCTTACCAATAACTATTACAAGTGGGAGGTGGGTAAACGGGCCACAAATTGCGCCGCTACCCCCTTTTGAATAGAAAAAACCTACTCTATTAAAAATAAACTTAGGTCCTTCGTCGCTGGAGAGTTACTCTGCACCACCTTTTGAACTCTTTTTAAAAATCGGATTGCCTCGGGGGCTAAAACCTCCAAATGTGTCAAAAGCAAATGGCACAAAAACGTGTTGGTTTCTCTAGACAGGCAGCTTCATGTTTGACAACTTTCTGAAATTCTACTCTCAAGGCTGCTTGCCCTGCCACAAACCCCGAATCTCGAAGTCCCACCAACGGAGACACCCCTGTGAGATCAACGCACGCATGTTTGCCTTGTGCCCACCCGAACACGAGGACATCTGCTGGCCTTAGGGTAGACCGCCCTTCTAAGGGGTCCGTCAAAAGTTAACCGGGCTTCTTTCCTAGCCGAAATCCCTGCCCTTCGCAAGACATCCCATAAAACATCCCTGACTAGATCATGTCTGTATTAAATCCGGGCAGCTCCTTACAATGAAGGGCATGTTCCCCAAATTTATCTAAACATGTTTTTTTGCAAACGGGCACGGCTCATCAACTGGGAACATGGGAATCATAAGCCTGTATTTAAGGATAGCCCGATATTCAACAGCTGACATGTGTTGCCCAAGCCCCCCAATAGAAGGACAACCAAGAAATCTTGAGCATGACGCTGCTTTGAGGCATTCAAACACCGCTTTCTGACGCGAAGTCATGGCAAACTTCTCTCCCATAGTCTGAAGGGTTTTACAGTTAAACGCACTCGCCAAGAACTTTTGAGGTTTGCTGGGGGCGGTGTCCTTATCCATAAACCAACCAAATCTAAATCAGGAAGAGAGCTGCGAACGATGTCCAAGGCAAGCTCATAATCCAGGTCCAACCCCACAATCCTACTTTTCGTAAGATGTGGTCTTGCAGTCCCCAGGACTACACTCTAGAGGCCACAAAAGCATATGCAGACACATCCTCTGCCCGAACACAAGCCAAGACCTCCCGACCGTATCGGTAGAGACGCTAACTGCCATTGAAGATCCCCCAAAGAACACCCCCCCCCACAAACTACAATATCTTTGACCGCTTCATGAAGCCCTTTGTCAAAAATGGATACGGCCTCATCAGCAAAGCCTAGTTGACATGTCCAAAGGCCGAACAACAGTTTAAGCAACACCCATACAAGAACGGAGCAACACAAGTTCACTTTGGGGGTCCCCCAATTTTTGCAGAGAAACCATCAGATCCACCGGCCCGGCGAGCCCTTTTAGCACCCAAGGATCTAATATATCCCCCCCGTCCCGACTAACCGCACCCCCTGGAGCTTTACACCTCCTTCTGGTCTCCTGATATCCCTAGGAAATAAACCGGGCTTCACTTTTCCCCATTGCACGATGGCCAAAAAATTTCACATTTTCTTAATATTAAGCGTAAGCCTAGATTCGGCCCCTTAGCTCGGATACTATCAAAAGCCTTAGCCACTTCCCTGGTCTCACCAATAATAGTGCCATCATCGAGGTACCAAACATGAAACAGGAGGGAGCAACACTCTTCTAGCCGACGGACCAACGGGTGTAGAACAAGAGCGAAGAGAAGCGGCCCCAATGGGTCTCCCTGTTGGACCCTACTAGTGGAGGCCCCAATACAAGAATCCCCCACATAAAGCCTAGCAGGTTGGGCATATATGAATTGAAACCCAAGGGTAGATGATGGGCATCGGACGCTCACTTCCCGCAAGAGAATCGTTCCTGTCAACCAAGTTGCAGGCGTTCGAAAAGTCGACCGTGAGCATGGCCAGGGATACCGTCATCATGGAACGCATATCAAAAACCTATTCGCGCTGTGGAGAATAGCCTATGCCCCGTTGGGGACCCCCCACTCCAAATTGATAATCACCTAAGTATGTTGCCATCTCTTTCCCAACCTACGCATCGCAACTTTAGAGACTAACCTTCTCCAAATGACCCCAACAGCAATAGCCTAATCCCGTTATCTGGCTTGAGCAATGGAGTTAAGGGGGCAGATGCGATAAACTCCGCAAGAACTTTTGGGCAAAGCCCCCCTAACAAAATGTTAACCATTTCAGTGATCGCCAAAAGTAAATCATAGGGTGGCGAGGCCCCTTGTCCACAAAGGCATCTAAAATAT
>JAUTDX010005806.1:0-42531 GCA_030844895.1 Ambrosia x helenae
TGATTTGTGTCGATTTGAAAAATTATTAAAGTTTAAAGGTACATAAATAAAGAAAAACACGCGAGAAAAGAAATTCATAATGCAGTTCTATGCTCATATTGATACCCATTATTTTCATACTCAAGGAAACAAATGACCCATGGAAAATGTACACGCATAATGCATATATGATTAATGATAATCACACAGTAAGCAGAAAATTAAGGTTCTAAGTTCGATAGATGACACTAGGATTATTAATTGATTAAATTCGAGATGTGCAACTAAGTTATTTCATTATTGCTCATAACCAAATATTATATTAGAATATATAAAGAGAGAATTTAAGGTTTCAATCTTCATGAATAAGAAAAACTAAATGGAAACCATTAATCTTCTAACCAACACCCCGATAGCCATGGACTTCAAAACAACTACTAGTGCTGCTCCGTGGCACAATCCTAGTACGAAGAAGATGAGGAGCAGGTCTTGTTCATTCAAATATATGGTAACACAAGTTTTAGGTTCAAAAAGTACCCAATTAATTTAGAATTGGCATATGAAAAAAAAGTCAATATATGTGAACACTACAAGAAATTTGAGCATTAGCGAGAACTTTAAAGGGGCGTGTTACAACAATCTATAAGGGCCGTTAATCTAATTAGTGAATTAACGACTAAGGTAACTTCCTAAGATAGACAATAGTGGGGCTACTGTTAGCGGTGACATGTCGCCACTATTGCCCAAAATTCATCTACAACTTGTCAAGTCTCTTTTCCCCCGGTTGTTCCCTTCAACCCTCTGCACTCCCTCAAGACACCACCACCTCCCGGTTCACTCCTCCTCCTCACGACACACACAGCTCCCAGCCCGGTGCACCACACCACCACCCAATTCACCGTCCACCAACTGTTCACCTCCTCCTCGTTGCACCACGCAACCACCAACCGTTCCTCTTGTCTCATGTCACCACCTCTCGATTCACCGCCCACACCTGGTTTCACCACCCATAAGCACATATGTTTTCTATAATTACACTAATTATTATGTTTTTGCTTAATATTTATATTTTTAACTTTTTGTTACAAATGTTTATTTTTTTGAATTTTCTTGTATATCTCCGTGTTTACAAGAGCACCGATCTACCACTACCACCACTTGAGCACTTCAACGACCATCACTTCGATTAGTTGCCGCTAATATATGTTTTATTATATGTAACAATGTATACGTGTGTGTAGCTATATGAAAAATGGGGAAAATGTAAGTTTATGCTTTAGATGTGTTGTGTAGGTATATAGTGTGTATATGTATATGTATGGTGTGTATTTAAGTATGTATTTTGTTTGTTTAGGTTTTATATTTTGTATGTTTTGTGAGATGTTTTGGTTTTATAATTTTATGTGTTAAGTTTGAAATTTGTTGTATATATGGTAAATGGTTTAGGTTTTTATAATTTGTATGTTTAAGTTTGATAATATGTTGTTTAGGTATGATAATTGGTATGTTTATGTGTATGTGTAGGTTTGATAATTTGTATGCTTTAAGTATATGTTTAGGTTTTATATTTTGTAAAGTTCATGTGTATGTTTTAGGTTTATAACTTGTATGTTTAAATTTTGATAGTTTGTTGCTTATGTGTATATTTAGATTTGCTAACTTGTATTATTATTTTTGATAATTTGTTTATATATTTATTATATATATCTATATGTGTGTGTGTGTGTGTGTGAGATGTGAGAGAGAGAGAGAGAAGAGAAATGTGTGTATGTTGCAAAATTAATTATAAAATACAACAATTAAATATACATGATACATGGGAACTCTCACATCGTGTCTAGAAATACCCGCTCAAAATTGATAAGTCACGAGGATTAGAAAAAAACACACCGTCCGAAATTGAAATAATCATTTAAAACATAGCGAGGTTAGATAAATAATACCGCCCAAAATTGATTTAGAAATTAATTTGCAACATTTTGAATATTTTATCTCATTTAGGATGTTAATGTTTTTTTACATGATTGTTTGTTTAAGAAAGATTCGGTTGTCATTTTCCCTGCTTGTCTTATATATAATATATTATATAGGTAGAGGATCCTGTAGGAAAATTAGTTTGTGTGAGAAGGTGTAGGAAGGATTAAGAATTGACATGTAGCCATCATGTTTTTGATTTTGGAATGATGTTTGTGTTGTTTTTGCTTGAAAAACACTTAACACAACAATATACAAAAATTTAAAACACAATATCCAATGTATTATAGTCATTAAATTTAAATTCCAGATAAAACACCCTAGTAATTACTTAAAACACTCTGGTAAAGTGTTATATTGACATAGTGTTTTAAGTTTTAAGCCTAAAATTACATTGTTTTCGGTTATTAATTGTTATGTTTGTTGTTTTTTAAGTAAAACAATCCAAAACATCATGAATACGTCCAAAAAAATGATGCATACGTCCAAAAAAATGATGCATACATATCAATTTTTAATCTTCCTACACTTCTCACACAAACCAATTTTCCTACAGGAACCCTACCCTATATATATATATATATATAGTGTTAGGTTATTTTCAGAAGGGTGTTTTAGTGCGAGAAGTGCGAGAAGAAACATAAACATTACTTTTTATTAGTAATGGTTCATATATTTTTGAATTTAAAACTTTTTTTATATCATTGTTTATGTTATATATATAAAAACTCAATAAATTAATGAAATCAAATGTTTTTTTAAGGTTTAAACATTTTTCCTACACATGTGTTATATTATGCGTACGTAATGTTCTTACACAAAAATTTGTACATGTGTAGGTTATGTAAATTAATGAAATTGCTTCATATATTTATTTTATTTTCAAGATATATGCATATAAACAACACATTTCAACAATTTTCTTATGTTCTGATTTTTTTAAAAGTGATTAAAATGACGTATTAATCTTCTTCTCGCACTTCTCGCATTAAAACCTCTTCTAAAATAAACCATCCCCTATATATATATATATTATATATATATATATATATGAACTAAGGGGAAATGCTGCTGAATTTTTCTTAAACAAACAATCATGTAACACATTCATATATGAAATTAAGTTTTTAAAAAGTGGGTTTAGTAGCCTACCCTTTAGTTGTCACCCTCATTTCCCATAGCCATAGCCATGGTCAACGCTCCAAGGTGGGGACTGTGTAACATCCTACCTCTCTCACCACCAATATTATCTGCTTTGCCCTCGATGAGTTACCAATCCAAGAGCTCATGGATTTGTTTTTGGTTGCCTCGGTGGAGACTTCCAAGGAGGTCATCCTTCTTGATACTACTCCTATCTGAGCACGCTTAACTGTGGAGTTTTTATGTGCTCCACAACCAAACTAAGCCCAAAACGCGCTGGTGATTTAAGAAGTAGCTGATTTCTTATGAACCAGGGATCTCTCCTGGTCACTTCCTGTTTGGGATTTCGCCTGCGGTGTCGCATTTATGGTCCATGTTAATCAATTCGGTAATTTGGTATCGTTACACATTGTCAGTCCAACTTTCATTGTTACCGTAGTCTTGTATCGAGTTAATGATTATGCAAGTCTTAGTTCAGTCTACCTAGTTTTGTTTATGCCATGTAGCATCAAAGATTCTATAATGACACAAAGTTGAATTGTATAAGTTAAGTCTAACATGTTTCACCTTGAAAACTATAGAAAAATGTAAAAGAGTTACTATGTAAATTCACCTCTTAGCAAAATAAGTTTCCAAGATGTAAGGTACAACTTAAACAAGTTGATTCACGAGAAAATCAACCTAGATGAAACAAACAAGGTTTAAGGATACAAGTAGCTTAAAGTCTAAGGTTTCTAGGGTAGACACTTAGGGGTTGTTTGGTAAGCCTCTTAATGAGGCTCTGAATCATTCAGTTCTGAATGGTTCAGCATTCAGCGCGTTTGTTTCAGCTTCTGAATGGAATGGTTAAGGCTGAACCAATGGAATGGTTAAGGCTGAACCATTAAGATTTGGGATGTTACTGAACCATTAAGCACTGAACCATTAAGCATTGAACTACGTTGACCTTAATGAGACTCTCCTACCAATGTGGGATAAGAAAATTAACCACTAAGAGGTCCAAACTTAATGATTCAACACTTAACCATTCAAACCTCTAAACCATTCGGACCTCTTAATGGTTCAACACTTAATCAACCAAACAAACCCCTAGGATTTCCTAATTTGGTGATTTAGAATCCGTAGTTGTTTAAAGAAGATAACTCTCTCAAGAATTAGATTTAGTATTTAATTTAAAAGATCAAAAATATATGAGGATATTTATTTAAAAAAATTTATTTAAACATAACTTTTCTTTATAAATAATATAGTTTATATTTAAAGTTTAAAGTCTTGATATTTATTTATATACTTCTATTTAGCAAGAAGTTTATGCAATAAGGTGTTGTAAGGTTTGCATGAATGGTGTTACGTGTTTTGCCTATTATACTTTATGCATCATGGGTTGTACAATACTTGCCATGTGTATGATTACACGCGTCCTCACTTCCTCCTGCATCACCTCACCTTCTGGATACGTGTCAGCCTGCTTTACACTTTTACCCATTATTCATTTCTCTTTCTTTGCCTCTCACATCTCTCTCCACATTTCAATCCAGATCTAAGTCCAGATTTATACCACCACCATTAACCACTACAACCTTCAACCTTCATCTCATACGGCCATTGTTTTCAGTTGAAATAGCGTCCCACTGTGACCAGCTACCAGAATGATAGCAACTTGGCCAAAGGAGTCATCGTGGATCTTGAGTATCCAATCAACTAAGAATTAGGTTGGAGTTTTTCACCAGCGAAATTCAATTAACAAATCTCCTCTATCCTTACTTGCATCTTACTCATAGTTTTTTTATAAACATTTGAATGATTTTATAGTGTATCAGATTGTTACCCCGGAGACCGGTGACTGCCTAGAAGCTCCATACATATGCATAGCCCAATAAAGGTACGCTACCATAAATCTTGAAAGCAATTTATATTTTATGTTTTATAACATGTAACGAATATTTTAACAGTACAAATTTGCGAACCACTTTTATTATATTTTGTTATATAGAAGGAGTACTTTGTTGTTTATTATGTTTTGTTGTATGGAATGAGTATGTGTTTAGTCTTCATTTCCATTGAAAAATCTCTATTGTTTACATCTTCCTGACTTTTTTATCGCTTATTAGTGTCAATCACTGCTTATACATAGCCATAGTGCGGATGGAATAATTCTGTGGGATTATAATGTTATTTGCATTCAGGTAAGAGTGTAAATGCACTTACCCTGTTAAATATGGTTTAATCATATAGTGCGTGTTACCTGAATCTTTAAATTGGTGAATAGAGAAGAAAAGAAGGAAAGTTTGTAGATTTGTCACGGGATTTGGATGATCACCTGTTCATCTGTCTTTGTAGTCAGTCTCTGGTATACCAGTTAACAACTCATAGTCACTGACATCATTCTATTTCGTGCAGCCCACTCTTCAGGTACACCACAACCCCTTCTAATAAATAGGTGTTATTTCGACCCATTTACTAACAAATGAGTCAATTTGGGTTTCTTTTTATCTTTAATAGGATCCTTCTAACTAATTCGAGGATAGAATAGTAGGGTATGAAAGAATACCTAAATCATATCATAAGCGACGGCTGTTTGAACAGAATCGAAGCAAAAAAGGCGAGTTACTAATTATTATGTTTGTGGGCTCAACTTCATATTTTAAACGTACATATATTTAAAATTACCATAGAGCAGGAAACATGAGTGAGTTGGGAAACATGTGCAAGTCAAAGATGTATTCTGATCGGCACCTCTATGGATCGTATGGTTGTAAACTATCTGAAGTCATTTAAACTCCTATATTAACATCCATTGGTATAATTTTACTACTGCAACCTCAAATTCATCCTATTTCATCAGCTTCAAGTTGTGAGGGTAAATTCTTAAGCTTCTCATTTTCTTAAGTATAGTGATTAGTTTTAATTAGGCTGTTAATAATTTGTGATATGTGGTAATAACCAAGAGTTCATAATACATAGATAAACAGTGGCAATTAAGTACAGTAGATATTGTATTTACATCTTTCATGTTCTTGAAAATCAATGTATTTGATTACTTAATTAATACTTGCTATGATCAGGTGTATCTACCCTATTGTTACTAAGAAGATGCCAATATGGTTCTTAAACTTGAGAGAAAAGTGCTTCCATTTTATGCATACATCCTATAAATTGTAAGCAAAACTCTCCCACCGCTGTGTGGTTTTATGGCGTAGTGTTGGGTTTTGCTTCATTTTTGGAATAGGTAGTCAAAGACACCAAATCCTTGTATCATCCCACACAAATAATCACAACTTACGGAGAAGATTGCAAGTATTCTTGACACAGTTGGAAACGCAGGTAGCAATCAGCGCGCTAAGCGTGTTATGACACAAATTAATAAATCAAAGAAATTGATTAGATGTAATTATATACTGTCATGTTCTTATGTTTTATTTTGTTGATTATTGTAAATTTTTTTGGTCTAATTTATTCGTATTAACACGGGGGTAACGGGCATGCCTGGTTCAACAATTTTATGTTTGCTTTTTGTTCGGTGTTCTTTTTTCTCTTTTTTATGTATTTTGTTTACGAACTTTTCTAAGGTTGATGGTTGATAGAAATGGTTGTGCCATTGATGCTAATTGGCATGGTTTGGTTTTATGTGCATTCTTTGATTGTAAAGTATGCATTAAGGGTTGTAAGGTGTGATCGTAATTCAGAGGGTTTTGAGTGGTATTTTGGTCTTTAGCATTATCTCTACATCATAACCACATACCAGGCCACTTCACATTAAACATATTATTCTCTTTCCAAATTCACACCTAACCATCATCGAAGAAAGTGGTTACGGTGGAGGACGATGGCTACACGATGGTCAGCTATATCGACGTCACCGCATCAAGAGCCACCGTTGTGGTAGTAGTTCACGGTGGTCGGGAGGCTCTGCAACTTAAAGTCAATTTAAGCGGTGACTAGGGTTGAATCGGTACTTAGTGTAGCGGCGCTGGTGTTACCAAGGCCAAATCTGACGCAGTCTGGTTGTGTTCAAGCAATGAAATATTCTCTCTCCGATCTTCCTACTTCAGTAAGTTTCTCATACTCGACTTGTATGCATGTTCCGTATTTGTATTAGATATAGATGGACCTATGATTGAAGTTTCGTATAATTTCAGTTTTGTGTATGATAGGTCAGTGAGAGTTGGAGATACCATTGTGGGTTAAGAACCCGGATTATGACCGGGTATTTATTTCACCATTGAGAATTATTTTGCAATTTAGTTGATGGTTGCATTTCTGTATATTCTTAGATTTTGACTTATTAAATGTGTTCTATTATTTTTTTTCCTTGGTTATTGTAATTGGTACAGGAGGGGCGGTGGCGGTACTACCAGCCTACACTTGTCTGCCTTTTATTAGGTAAAAGGATATAGAATTTAGGTTTTGTATAAATTAGGGATTGTTTTGATTTGGATCTAATGGTTTTAGTATTATGCTTTGTATTGTTTTATAGCTTTAAGAAAGTGGTTAGTAACGCACAAGAAGTGCAGGCTCAGGTAACGGGTCTGAATCCGAATGTGAATTCGAATGGATTTTTGAATGCTTTGAATTGCGCCGCAGAATGACGCTTATTTTCAACCACCAGCAAGAGGTATTTTTGTGGTTTGCGGTTTTCAGCTGCATTTGCAGGTATATTTTTATTGCTTGTAAGACTCATTTTTTTTTAACATACGGATAATATAAAAACATCCATTATATACATACCCAAAACGTCTTGTCCATCGACATACCAACAACCTTGGCGACACTAGTTACGTTTACAAAAGACAATGCCCAAGTTGGCTACCATGTGAATCTTTGACCCATATTCAAACCCATGTACAAAATATTAACAACTTGTTTAAATGACTCAAAGATCCTAATACTACCATGGTACCCAACCAAAAGAAACGTGAGCGTGCATAACCCATCCTTGCTTGAGACTTGATCTTCATTCATGTGCTTTACCTATTACAAATCAACAAGGCAAACATTTAGTATGCTATAAACAATATCATCATCTTATCCAAGGAACCCAAGGAGTCCATGGAACCATGATGAAATCCTTACTTCTACCATTTGACCCGTTAAGGGTATTTCCACCATATTGACCCGTCAAGGGGTGTTCCTACTATTTTGACCCGTTAAGGGTACTTCCACCATATTGACCCGTCAAGGGTGTTCCTACTATTTTGACCGTTAAGGGTGCTTCCACCAATTAAACCATTTCTACCAATTTGCACCCTTGTGTAGCCACAAGGGTACTTCATACTACTTCCATTCTACCAAATTCAACCACAACAATGCATACATAACAATTATGACTAATATACTTGTTAACTACATAGTTGGTAGTAACCAACTTACCTTTGCTGTGTGCACCTTGCTCCTTGTGATCGCTTGTACCTTCCACCTTCACACCTACATAGTGAAGGAATTCATACTTTAGCTTTTCGTACTTTACCATTAACATTCTTGGTTCAAGGTGAACAACTAGCATAATCTCATAGCTACAACCTCTACCATCATATTTATCATGCATTTTTCCACAATTTCACCTATTCTAAGATACTAGGCATTTCATCATACAATTGGTGTGCATTACCTTATATTCAAGTTATCATTACCATTCTAGGATGCAAAACCTCCCTTTCTACACTAACATTTATAATCTACCTTTATAATTAACAACAATACATAATCAATTGGGTCTTCTTGGTGTTGAGGTCTGTTGACTTTTTAAAAGTCAACATAAAACCTTCATCCCAACACCCATTTAACCCTTTTTACAATTCAGCCCTAAAAACAAGAATTAACATACAATCTCTTTAAATTTACACTACTACACATAGCAAGCATGCCTTTCTAACCACAACAAGTAATTATCATAATAAAATCATGAAATCCCACCAAACTACTTCCAATCTCTACTAAAATTTATCATACAACTTACCAATGAGGTTAGCACCACAAGAGGGTTAATAATTTAAGAACATGCAGGGGATTGGAGGTGATTTCCACCCTTAATTTTTCAGCTATGGATGGTAGAGGTGAAGACCCCCTTGTGTCACCACCCTCCCTCTCTCTCTCTGCGATTTCTTTTTTTCTTTGTCACAATCCCCCTTTTTCACTTTCTAGTCCCTTAAGTATTTACCACTTCTATTCTCCCCAACTAACCCTCAAGGTGTGTGTTATTTCATATTAAACCCCTCCCCCTTTATTAATTAAGGTTCCACCAATTTACCTAAGTAACCAACTTGGTAAATTTTATATTTGTCAAATGTACAACTATCAATGCACTACTTACAACTAGGGTCCAAACATGTGCATACATACATACTCATACTAACATACATATATACATATACACATAATTTCTCCATACTACCATTACTTTAACATTTCGGGGTGTTACATTGCTACATGGAAAGAACACTGCTTTGATTTTGTTACTCTAGATATTAGATGAAAAGAAACAAGGGCAACATAAAAGGGGGTGACTTGAAACGATTAGTGTTCGATTATGTGAATTGGGTTATGGGAATGTTTCTTTGTTATTTTTGTAAAAGCAACTTTATTAAAGATTTGAAGTATAGTTCGTAACTTTATTAAAGATTGTTGTGTGCTGTGCATTGAAGGGTTGTTGAAGTTAATGAATCATTTGGAGGTTTGGCTGAAGTTCAAGGTTGGCAAAAGTTCAATTCATTGAAGGTTTGTGAATTAGTATTCTAATTATATGCAAATATGTATGTTGTTTTGCTTGAGACTTGAATTACATGCATATATACATTTTACTGCTAAGGAATGTATGGATTCCATAATGAGGTTATAGAATCTCACGAGGAAATTTATGATAAAAGAGGGTTAAATCTGTGCTTTATCACTTCAACAATAGGTTCTTTTTGATTTTTTTTGTTGTTGAATCATAGGAACAACTCAACTCATATTGAAACCGTAACTATTACAACTCTGGAGCCAACAATGATTTTTAATCAAACTCAGGTGCAAATCTTGGCCTGATTTGCAGTTCCCGCGGCTTCTTGACACCCGTAGAAGACGAAGACGAAGTTGAATTATGATGGAATCGAGATGATAAGGAGAAAGAGGAACGCAATGCATAAGTTTTTGAGGAATGATAATGCTGATCTTATTAAAACAAGTCTGACAGGGTAAATGTTTTCTATGATTATATTGATTGCATATGATATGAACAGATTAGTTATTATTTATTTCTAACAAATTATAGTTGAAATTTTTGTAAGTAAATTGCGAAAGGACAGTTGGGAATATAGATGGACCACTGATGTGTGTGGTTTTAGCCAATGTTGCAAAAGTCGCTAGGCGCTCCTTAGTTGGAGTCGGGAGTACTCGGGGAGTTCTCGGCCTAGTTGGAGAGTACTCGGGGAGTACTCGGCCTAGGACTAGAGTACTCGGGCCTCGGAAACTACCTTGTAGCGATTACTCGGAGAGTACTCGGCCACCGAGACCTTGTTTTACAACATTTTTTAGCAAAATAAAAGATATCATTTTTCCGGTGCCAAAAACTTTGATGTTTTAATTCAGATACTTTGGTTTGGGATAAATGACTGATTTTTACTAAACTGATTTTACAAAGTTTTAAATTTATAAAGTAAACAATATTTACTTTTGAAACTAAAACCAACACATAGGCAGAGAACCTGACGTGCATAGTATAGTTTCTTGGTAAGTATTGAGTATCGTATCCCAAGGATCACACTTTCCCCTACTCAACATTACATCAATTTACTGATCGGTTTTGAAAAGAAAAATAAAACGGAGGGGTTCTTTAAAATAGTTTTTGAAAAAGGTTTTTGTTTTATAAAAAAATAGTAGAGTAGTAAACTATGCATATCTCGGGGTCCATTGATTAATAGTTAAGTTTATTATTAGAATTAATAATTTATGTTAGTTAATCTTGTGGGGAAAACGAGAGGGACTTGAAGTGTTGACTCCTTGATAGAGAAGAGGAGGCGACTACAAAAATAATAAATGTGCATCAATAACATAAGCAATTAAATGATACATGATAAATGAGGCGAGTCTGAGTTAGAAAAAATACTCAGCCTTTAATAGCTGAACTTGAAACGTACATGTGAGTTGAAGAAGCCAATTTCTGCATTATTTAAGTTTTTAACTTTTTTTTTTTGAACATTGACTTTCATTCAAAAAAAGGGGGAGTCCTCAAAGCGAGGACAAACACCCACAAGTTTTTAACTACATTTACATATTTTTAACTTTTGCTTGAACCATCTAAAGATGGTCTTCTTAATTTAATTCGTTTTATTTATGATGCTAACTTACTTGAAAATCGTACGCCAACCAGAATTTCTGTTCTTCATTCAAAAGATGGTGGTGAGCCAGACGCAATGTACTCACCCGAATACTTGAACGTTGTGAATTTTAGTGGTATTCGAAGCCATTGTCTAAAACTGAAACTCAACAATCCGATTATTGTTTCCTATAAATGTGAGTTTAAGAGGCTAATTTCCGTTTTGCTTGAGTTTTTAGTTTAGTTTTTTTTTTTTTTGCACTAAATAGAGATTTGAAATATTTTCGTACGTCTAGACATTAAAGGAATTGATTATGGACATGAGTTGCAAAAGCTGCTGCTCTTAAGTTAAATAAAGGCGTATTTTCGTGGTTGCTAATGCAACCGCCATGTCAAAGGTTGCTTATAAGGCAGTTCTTGATTTTTCTCCAAGTAGTAACAACTCATGGAATATGAACAAGATAATTTTTTTTCATCAAAGTTAAAAGAACTTGATTGTTTTTCTATATGTGTGAATTTTGACACACTTCGTTCTATATGAGTTGATAAATTCAAATCAACACATAATTTATTGTATTGGAAATTATCTCTAGACACCTCTATTTATAAACTAGCTAAAATAAAATACACTTCGTTCTAAATGGGTTGATAAATTCAAATCAACACATAATTTATTATATTGGAAATTATCTATAGACACCTCTATTTATAAACTAGCTAAAATAAAATACAGTTACGCTTGTACATTGGTTGATTTAAATGTTGATTTGTTTATTATTTTTTATTTTTGGTTAAGGGCCTTATCGTGATGATAATAGAAACGAGTTGCACGAAACCTATGAATGTGAGTTTAAGAAACTATTTTCCGTTTTACCTGAGTTTTTTGTTTTCTTTATGAACTAAATAGAAATTATTAATTTGATATGTATAGACTTTGAAGGAATTGGTTACGGACTGGAGTAACCGCCATGTCAAACCTTACATACAAGACAATTCTTGATTCTTCTCAAAGTAGTAACAACTCATGGAATATGAAGAAGGTGATTTTTTTTGGTCAAAATTTAAAGAAATTGAATATTATTTTTGTTTTTTTGCTTTTGTTTATGTACTAAGTAGAGATTGGGCATTTGATACGTATAGACTTTAAATGAATTGATTACGAACAGGAGTTGCGAAAGTTGCTACTCTTAAGTGAATAAAGGCGTATCTACTTGGTTGCTGATGCAACCGCCATGTCAAACCTTGCCTACCCGGCAGTTCTTGATTCTTCTCCAAGTAGTAACAACTCATCGAATATGAAGCAGGTAATTTTTTACGTTTGCGTTAAAATAAATTGAATGTTTTTTTTTATATTTGGCATGTTATACAACTGGCCATGTTTATTATTTTGTATTTTTGCTTAGGAGGCTTATCGTGAGGATAATATAAACGAGTTGCACGAAACTTATAAATGTGAGTTTAAGAAACTATTTTCCATTTTGCTTGAATTTTTAGTTTTGTTTATGAACTAAATAGAAATTGTGAATTTGATATGTATAGACTTTAAAGGAATTGAATACGGACAGGAGTAACCGCCATGTCAAACCTTACCTACAAGACAGTTCTTGATTCTTCTCCAAGTAGTAACAACTCATGGAATATGAAGAAGATGATTTCTTTTTTGTCAAAGTTAAAAGAAATTGAATATATTTTTTTTTTAATTTTGCTTTTGTTTATGTACTAAACTAGTGAGTTACCCGCGCTTCGCAGCGGGAGTTCGGTCCATATTGATTTGGTTCGTTATGGTACCGACACTCGAATAGCAATCGAAAGAAATACACCGAAGATGACATATATTAATACGCTTTTAACCATAAAAACGAATATCAGTAACAGTACCAATGTTATTCGACCAATACCGCTTTAGCTCGACTTGGTAAGTTAAATTGATTTTAATAATAATACATAGTAAGGAAAAAAAAACTACAGTAAAAATGACGAAATACTAATAAAGTATTATAAGTAAAATCAAACGTTCAAACAACTCTACATAATAATAAAAAAACAATATGGTCATCCAATTAATGAAAGTCACATAGTTTATTACTGTTAACAAATTGAATTGTTAATATATAGAATATAGACTGGGCATTTGATATGTATAGACTTTCAATGAATAGATTACGAATAGGAGTTGCGAAACCTGCTGCTCTTAAGTGAAATAAAGGCGTATCTGCTTGGTTGCCAATACAACTGCCATGGCAAACCTTGCCTACAAGCCAGTTCTTGATTCTTCTCCAAGCAGTAACAACTCATGGAATATGAAGAAGATAATTTTTTTCGTCTGAGTTAAAAGTAATTGAATGTTTGTTTTTATTTGGCATGTTACACAACTGGCCATGTTGCCACTTTTAGTTTCTATTACATACATTAAATTAAGAAACCTTTCTTTGGTTTCTACTGTTTAGGAAATTCTGCAATGTGGAGTAGGGACCTCAAGCCCAAAAGGCACGTGTCGTAGACTAAGCTCGCGCGGCGAACGACTTTAGAAAATTCTGTAATGTGGGGTGAATTGTAATGCAAAACAACCAATTGCATCTATAGTTCATTTCTGTTTTGACTATCATTTTCCTTAAATATATATATATATATACACATATTAGAAACGTTGCATGATTTCTTATTTTGTAAATCGAATTGACGTCGCCGCAACGTGCGGCTGGATAAAAACCTAATTAGATAACTATAATCAATCCAGGTGGAATTTCACAAACTTTATGAGAATTTTTTATATGTAATGCATATTTCACAGAGCATGATGGTCCTTGAATATTTTCACATGTCACTCTTTTAATATTGACTTTAACTTACAGACCAAATAGAAAAATAATATCTTTATGAGGAACAACATAATTAACTATCTAGAGATAGAAATTAGTTAAAAGACATGATTAGGAGTTTACTAAATAAAATTGGTTACCATAGTGAGTATGAATGATTAGAAAGAAGTAATTACACCTTTTGACTTAGTGACCTTTGAGACATATGGCATGTAAAAACCGAAAATAATCATTGTTCTCCTCTCAAATCTTGATTTCTTTATTTTATTTTTATTTTAATTATTATTATTACTAGATTAAAGTCTGTGTAGACACACAGATTAACAAACAATTTTTTTAAGGGGCTGCTATTCATACCCCTTTTATATTATTTTTACTTGTTATACCCCTTCCCTAAAGTTTCAAATAAATACAATTTAAACCTTTTATTTTCATTTACTAATTTGTATTCTTATATAGATCTCATTATATGATAAAAATTATCTAAGAAGTTTGAGTTCTATGTTACGATCTTATCAAAAAAGCAAAACAAAAACAAAATTGTTAATTTCTACTCAGCTGCACATCGTCCCTTTATTTTTTCTTTATAAATAGAATCCAAAAATTTATCTTCACTTTCATAGCATTCCCTATATCATGAGTATCATCTCAATACTCAACTAATTTGTTTGTATCTCTCTCATTTGTCTACATATTCTTACTGCTTTGAGCAAATTGGCTTTCATATAAATTTGAATTTATGTGTTTAGTGTTTGGACTTTGATACTAAAGTTCATATATATAGATGTTTGAATTATTTATTACCATGAAATTAATAACCTATCATATGATCTTGAGTCTACGTATGATACATCGATACTCGACGAAATTAATAATGAATTGTTTTTGCATTTATAACATGTCTAATATAAGATATGAAACAAAATTTACCTAAAATAACTAATTTCATTTGCTAATTTTATCTAAAAAGAGGTTCTCTAACATATGATAACTTATTAAAATTTTCATATTATGTTCCAAAGTGATTTTGGAAACATTTTATCTTAAAACTATCTTTTGCGATAACCTTTTTATTTTAAAAGACCTTTTTAAATAAATTGATATTTCCAATGGAGTGAATTTGACATCTTTTTATTGTGATTTTTAGGGAGGGTATGACAAGTAAGAAAGGGGGGTATATTTAGCCCACCCCTTTTTTTAAGGTTTTATGTTATAATTTTACATAAAGTTAAAACATCATACTATTATGTGTTTAATATACGTATCACAAAAAGATAAAATGTTTCAATAAAAAATTGTACATGCAACACCGGTATATATCCTTTGTTATTCATAGTTTTAAGTAAATGTTCGAAAAAGTACAAAGAAAATTAAGAAAGAAAAACATTACTAACTTCACTCCATACGTATTGTTGTAGCTTAATTTGATTTTTAACTAAGTCCGCCTATTTCTAAGATTTTAAGGGTTCTTTTAAATTTATTTAAAGATTAAAACCCACTTAATTCCATGTCATATTTATTACTAAAAAGGAAATAAAGAAACTTGACCCGTCATCGGTAACCTACAAAAGATTCTATTTTTCCCAACATTGGTACACCTTGAAAAGTTGTGTGGTTTTTTATATAGAAAAAAAGGTTAAAGTGAGATAACTGGAACACATATTAAACTTGATTACTATTTTATGATTTTATTTTCTTTTGTTATCAAGCAGTTCTGTTACCAAAACTCCGAACAACTTAACCACCTCCCTATCAAACAAAGTAACAGCGATAGTCCTACTGCAATCTTCAACGCATATCGGAATTTTTAATCTAAACAAACAAAATAATCAATAATGGATACATAATTTGGAAATATAGTTGTATATAAGTATGCTTAATAGTATTCTTTTTGAATAATGTAAGGAAATTTAATGATGATGATGATGACGATGATGACGATGATGACGATGATGACGATGATGACGATGATGATGATGATGATGATGATATTGATGATGATGATGATGATTAGTTTGAATAAAGAAAACATGAAAAAATTAAAAATAAACACATTATCAAAGTAGTTGAAGACTTCCTTGTTCTTGGATAACAACCGATATTGAGATAGAAGAATATTGGAAGAAATGTAATGTTAAATGAATAGATTTATTGATATTTGTAATGTAGTAAAAGCACCAACCGTAGAAAAATTAAATATGAAAAAACATAATTTCAATGAATTAAAGAAATTAACATAACTATTTGAAAATTTTAAATCATGGAATAATTAAATTTTAGGTAACTATTTGAAAAATATCAATTTTTGTTTCGAAAGTTTCATTTCCAATTTAACATAAATCTAATTATGGTGGCAATAATTGTGAATATTCGTAACGTGAGTTTAAAACATGGTAACATTATAAAAATTGATTTATAAAAATAAACCGCAAATTATAACGTGTTGTTAAGTTTTCAATTCATAAATCTAATAATGGGAATTTAATTTTTAATTTGACGGACATCAAATTTAGGGTGTTTTCAAATGAAATAACCACTAAAAAAGTTTTCCTAAATTAGGACGTTGTAAATACAGAAATGACAGATAAATACCTTAAATTCAGCTACATCATTTTGAATAGTGTTATATATTATTCTAATTGATTTTAAAATCAACCTAAATTAAGTAAATAATGGTAACTTTTAACTACAATATTTATAGTATATATAATAATTGTTTTACGTTCACTCCACTAAATAAATAAATACGAACAAATAGAATAAAAATGTTCAATATATAATTTTCGTGGTATTATAAGTTGTATAGCATACAATTTGTTATTAAGGTAACTCCTGGATCAGACGAACAACTAATAAATTTCTTGTGTATTACCCAACTATGAAAAGAAAATATTGGATCAGGAGTCAAATATGAACAAATCAAGCACCTCATAACCAATAAGAAAATTAAATAATGTAGTCAACCGTTTATATGAATATGAAGGTTTTAATTCAATTGGTTTTTGGTGATTTAAACAATCAAACCCTATATAAATAAAGATAAAGTAACAATACCTCACAACACTCAACTTATTAGATTCTTCATTCTGAGATCCCTAGTAAGAGAATTCAGTTTTTAAACAAAATAAAAGCAACCAAAAACTCAACCAAGTTGGTTGTATATGCTTAGAAATGTGACTATTCTTCTTAAGCATCAAGTAAGGACATACGTGAGAAAAGTATTTCAAAATCTTATATCAAGCTTCAAGTTTAGATCGAATATAAGTTAATGCATAGTCAACATTGGCATGAGTTAATAAAGATAAAGAAACCCTACATAACTTATAAATGAAACACATAAGAAACCCAAATAAATGAAATGATGAGTAATACCAATCATTGCAGCAATCACATTTAACCGTTAAATCATTAGGATTGTTACTTTTAAGGCACATCACACTTGTAGTAGTCAGTACCTAATTATAAAATCAAGTAACTGAGATCTTCTTAATAATTGAATATATAAATAGTTAAATTCAAAGTTATCAATACATATACAAAATCATTCATAATGTGTTTTGAGATGATCGAAATCAAATAGGCAATACCATAAGTTGCAACTAAATATCTAATAGATACTACGATTAATTTTGAACTTAAGACTAAAATTACAAAATCATTAGAAACCTTTTAGGATTAAGATAAAGTATGTAACAACTGATGTTACATATGTAACAGCACAAACTTTGTTTATTTTTTTTAAAATATCCAATCGGCGCTTTTTTTATTTTTTTGACCCAAAACGCTTACAAACATGTATGTTACCTTGTGTATTTTTTTCAAAAAAAATATAAAAAAAACTTAGATGGTTTTTACATTGGCTTTCTAAGTTTTCTTAACTCAATGGGGTTTGCAATTTATAGTTTCCCATAGATATATATATATAAGGGAGGGTTAGAATGAAAACCTCAATTATTTGAAGAAACTCTTGGAAACCTCATCTAGTCATTGATCTCTAAGATCAACGGCTCTTGTTTAATCAAGCTTATTATATTCATTAATTGTATACTAGTGGACAAAAAAGGGTATAATGGTCAAATGACATTTTTTGAAAAAGCATCTATGACAAGTTGACCTGACACATGTCACATCATCTCTCTCATACTTTTGTGACCATTGTCCTAAATCTGTCAAGACGTCGTGTTACATATGTAACATATGTAGTGTTGCATATGTAACATATGTAGTGTTTGCATACGTTAAAATTGCACAGACTCTGGTCTCATATGTGATGTCTTGTTGCATACGTTAAAACAGATAGAATGTATAAAATCACTTAAAAACTTTACAGAACAAAAAACATTCAAAAGTACACAAGAATGTTACTTACAAATGCTAAAAAACAATCAAAACTGTCATTACAATTAATAAATGTTAAAAAAAACTATCATAAAAAATATGGTCTACACTTCATTCTTGATAATCATCTTCATCTTTAATGCAACAAATATATTCACTTGCAAAAAGAAAACAAAATCATCAATTTACATGTAACCCCCCCCCCCCTCCCCGTATTAACATATGCAACTAGTGTTGAAAGTAAACATTGTTTTATCCATTTAGTTATCAAAGATTATCAAACTTAACTTAGGAGGAATGTTATAAAACTGCCTAGATGTGTATCATACGCAACTTAGTTCGGTTACATACGAAACAAACGCAACATAGATTTGATCCCATGTTATAAAAACATACGCAACTTAGTTCTACACACACTCCATATGAATTTACTTTTTTAAAATTCACTACTTTTTTTTTCAAAAGCTTAACTTATCATCGACAAAAACGTGTTCTTCAACAACAACAACAAAATAATAATAATAATAACAACAAACCATTAAAATATATAATACCTGTAACACCCTAATCTATTTTACAGAAAACTCGCAGCGGAAAAAAAAAAGCCAACCGAAAAATTCTTTTCTTAAAAACAGACTTAAATGTTTAGAAACCGATTCTTCTAAGTATTTTTGGTGTTACATCTTAAAAATACTTCTTAATACATTCAACATGACTGATCTCTGTCCAATTATGTGACCGTGACCACGTACAATCCGCCTCCTCGCTCGATCTCCATCCCTTCCTCGCTTCATTAGGTAGACAAGACAACCTGCATTCACACACATAACCATTTCGTTAGTTCAATAGGTGACCTCGAGTAATCTACTCGTAATGCGGAAGTAACATCCAACAATACTCTATGATCCTGTCCAATAGCCTTCATTCAAGTTCGGGTGGGTTACCCCGATCCGAACCTCCACGTCTCCTGCAATCATACTTACATACCCACGTTTCCTATCATTCACATAACAAAGGTTAATAACCCCACAATGCGTCCAAACATACAAATCCCCTCCATATAATTTCACAATACATACAAGCATACACTTCCTTCATATAATTCTACAATACATACAAGCATACAATCCCCTCATATAATACCACCATACATACAATCATACAAATCCTTCATATAGTTACACAATACATACGAGCATACAATTCCCTCATAATACTTACTTGACCCGTCATGTTACTCTTTCTTCGCTAATCTCTGAGACAAATATGACGTTTCCAACCCTATACTCAATCTACTCATAATTACCAACACTTACATACATGAAACTCTCTCTCAACCCGAGCATGAGTACCCATATGTACAGCACATTCTCAATCTACTTAATCATGACAATCTACTTACCGTATTTGATACCATCGAGCAACGTATCAATTAAACTACACGCACTTGTATCATTTCGTACTATGATCATATTACAAACTGACATTAGTATTACATGCTACACCCTTACATAGCCTTACACGAGGTCCAAAAATATTAATTGATTGCGTTAAACGCTATTACGAGTCGCGTACGTAAGCAAAACATCAACATACGATAGAATAAACTAAAAAAAAAATATAAACTTCCAGGTCCCACCGTAACTTACGGTGGCCACCGTAAGTTACGGTGGACCACAAGAAACCCAACGGTGGTTCCTTCCTGCCTTACGGTGGGGAAATTGTTGCAGGGGCCACCGTAAGGGACGGTGCCACCGTACCTTACGGTGGACTCTGCACATTCCTCATTTTGTTTCTCCTTTCCATCCCTTCTTGACCCACCCGCGCCGATCCATTCGAAGCCATGTTTATTCCATTATAAACTCCAATTCAAGCCTTAACCTCGTTATTTACGTTCCATCATCTCACGGTCCTCATACTACTTACAAACACATATACATGTTAAGATTCATTATCCTAAGTGGAATAAGAACCACTTACCTTATGTCCTCCAAGTTGATGCTTGCTACTTGCCTCCACTTGACCCATTAGCCACTCATGCTTGAGCCCATGTTGCCTACGCATTCATGTTATCATTCCCACCATTCCGTTAGCATACACAACTATGCATACTATCAATCATATTACATTTACTTGTTCCCATGACTTTCATCGGTCAATTACTAATATGCATATTACATAATTAACTACCACATTGTTTATCAATCAAGTAATTCAACACATCATCATGTATGACACCTAGATAATCTAACATATATCACATGATTTCCTTAATCCCACAATCATGTTAGGAAGCATAACCATGTTAGTCATACATTGTTGACTTTTCAGAAAGTCAACTTCCAACTATACAAACTTCCTACTTAAAACATATGTCCATATTGATGACTAGATCATATGAAGCACACCATAAACATCACATTCCTATCTCATTAACATGCAAGATTATTCATCATTCCAATCATAGTATTTAAGCATTAGTGTACACACTACTAATGCATACTTCCTACCATATCATACAATCAACTAAGTCCCCACATGATTACTCTTTAAGATGCAATCCTCACGTTAACCTACTATCAATTGCACCAATTATCACATTACTCTCATACTTGTCGAGTTTTGCATACAAGTTCACACATCATAGGACACCTATAACCATAAGATCACTTATGTGCATACATATATACCTACATACAATCCATTCTAATTCACACATGGTTTCCATCAAACACATCCTTTATGTTAATTTTCTAACAATCATCATATTCCATTCATATTCATAAATTACTTGCATGCAAGTTCATCTAGACATTTCATCAAACATTTGGTGTGCGTACCACATTTAGAGCATATTGTACAAGCTACACCTACACACATTCCACCAATGCACATAATCACCTTCAATTATGACCAATTTCCACATGAACATCATCAAATACACATTATTTCTACCATTATGTGGATTTACAACTAATTAAGCAACATCAAATCTACTAGATGAAAACCTAAAATCATCATCTTTTGCATCAAAACAACTTCTAGTAATTTGCTCATCTCTAAAAACATTAGAGATGATCAATATTACTTACAATCAAGCAATAATACTAATTTAACATCATTTGCTCAAAACCCACATATGGATTTCGAACCCTACACAAATTTAGGGATTAGAGTTCTTACCAAAGCTCAATCCTTGAAGATTAACCTTCTAAAACACACCCTTCATCTATTGCTTCAATCCCTTGCATAAACTTCTTCAATTGAGGGACTATTAGGTTGGGTTTTTGGCTCATGGAAGCCCCTTTGGGGCTGAAATCGTATGACCCCATATGGGTCTTCTTGATCCTTCTTATTTGACCAATAGTTACCCTAATAGTCCCTCAAGTTTACCCTAATGCCACTTATTATCAAAACCTTAACTATGCAAGTTTCTTTCTAGTGTTATTTCTCCATTATAAAGATAATAACTTCCACTAGGAAATTTTCATATTAGAGCATAACCAACATTCTTTATCATCGCCTTTTATTATCCATAAAAGGCTCATTCTACTATTAAATTTGTTTTGTCATTTCTTATTCATACCTAATAGCGTAATTAGGCGGAAATAGATTTTCGGGATGTTACAATACCCTTCCTTAGTAACATGTTAACTGATATGATTTGTGAAAATTAGATTAAAAAAATATTTAAGAAAAAAGATACAGTGTTACATATGAAACAACATACTTCAGATTTTAATTCACACACATCTATAGAGTCCAAATTAGGTCCAAATCAAGCTTATACCAAGTACAAGCTAGAGGCACAATTCAACAGAACAAGTAAAACCCTGACCACTCCTAAAAAATCCAAAACCTCATGTTAAACCCTGACCAATCCTACAAAATCAAGTCAAAATACAAAATTAATACATCAACAATAACAAGTAAAAACAAGAGGCACAAATCAACAGAAAATTAGGGTTTTAAATTATCTCCTAAGCCTAACTAAAAAAAAGATTCATATACCCCCCCCCCCAAAAAAAAAAAGATGGTATAATTCAACCAAAAATAGGGTTTTAAATTGTCTCCTAACTAAAACCTAAAACCAACAACATCTAACCAAACAAACACTTCCCAAAAAAAATCAAGATTCAATGAACAAAATTTTGCAGATTAAGCAAGAAAAAAAAAACAGATTTATCATTGAAAAATAGAAACTTTTGACCTACCCTTGTGTCTTTCTTTTTTAGAATCTAAAAAAGGCACAAAACAGAGTAACACAGTTGATTGATACTAAATCAAGAAAAAATAAACGAAGTAGGAAGAAGGAAATATTTATGAGGTGAATAGATGTGTTGTGTTCATGAAAGAAGTCTCAAAGGATCGACGGTGGATCAACAGTAGTGGGTTTGTGTGGTGGCGGATTGACAATGGTGTGTGTGGGAATGTCTGTGAGAAAGAAATAGGGAGGGGGAGAGAGAGTGTGTGTGTGTGTGTGTGTGTGTGTGGTTCTTGGTTATATAGGAGAGGGGAAGAAATGTTCAAAATTTTCAAATGGGGAAATGGGAGTGAATGAGAAAAAGACTAATGTGTCCTTAAAGACATAAAATAAAGACATAAAATAATATATTTATTAATTGATGATGTGGTTGAATTATAGCCACTAGATGGGTTTCCTTGGGTTTCTTCAAATTTTTGGATTTTCATCTAATACTTAGCCTATATATATATATATTAAAAGTATATAGAGGAAACCCTCCTAAATGAAGAAACCCCAAAAAACTCATTGAGTGGATGATATTCATCCACATCAACCAAGCCAATATTTCATAATATTATATTAAGAAGGGTAACTAAGACATTTCCACTACCCCTTTCTCTCTCTCTATATATATATTGTTTTCCCCCTCTCTCTCCTCATTTTATTTTCAAATTCAAATGCCCAATTTTTTCTCTGCACTCTCTCTCTCTCTCTATACCCTGCCCTCTCTCTGTCTCTCTCTAGAACCACCACCACCACCTTCCACAACCACCATTGCCACCTCCCGGTCACCACGTCCCCACCATCGCCGCCTCTGTTCACCACCTCGTCACCTCCGGTCACCTCTCATTTTGTTTATCTAAATAAGAAGAAGCACCGGAACGGTATCTAGAAGCCCAGGAAGCACAGAATCTGCTCTGTGCGTCTGTGTTATTATTATTATTATTATGCATTGCTTGCTAACAGAGGTGATATTATTATTGTTATTGTTATTAAAGCATCGAAGTTTCTTCCAAAAAAAATTAAAGCATCGAAGTATTAATATGTTTAGGAAAGATAAGATTTTCGATTTAATAACAATAACAATAATAAAAGATAAGCATCGAAGTTTCTTCCAAAAGTAATTAAAGCGTCTGTGTTATTATTATTGTTATTATGCATCAATATGTAAGATTGTAATCTGTATAAAATTAAGTCTTATAAAATTAATTTTGGGATGTCCTTGTTTCTAGATTTAGTTATTATTTTAATGAAACGGATTATCTATGTTAATTTATATTAGGCTTTGACTTTTGACTATTGAAATTTATATTATGGTTTATGGTGGTAACAAGTGTTTGATTTTTTTGGGATAGGTTTTGGTTGCATAGCAAGTGTTTGATCAAATGCTTGAATGGAAAAAAAACTTATGTTACATTTTTTGATTTTTTTTATTATTATTATTTTGTTTATGTTAGATTGTTATTGGATTGGGGACATGAAGTTGATAGATCATGTGATTGATGAATAAGTGTAATAGTCTTTTATGTTAGCATATGCTAACACATGTTTGGGATGTCCCATTATGTGTTTCATGTTTTTTATTCAAGAAACAAATAATGGAGAACGCAAGCGAAAGGAACTAATGGATGATGGAGAAATTGGTATATTTTTGTATTCTATTTAATATTTTTTTGGCAAGTGAAACTAATGAAGCACGTCTGTTTTTTACGGTCCGAGTAATGTATGTTCACACACACGTTAGTGGTGCTAACACATGCTAGTATATGCCCAACTAACAGATGTTAGGGTCCATATGACATACGTTATTTTCAGTAAAAACATATGTTTTTAGAATATGCTAACACATGCTACTGATGTCTTTTATTATATTATATATTTTCATGAATATGAGGATAATACACATGTTAGTGATGCTAACACATGCTAGTATGTGCCTAACTAACAGGTGTTAGGGTTCATATGACATACGTTAGTATATGCCCAACTAACATGTGTTAGGGTTCATTTAAAATTACATACGTTTTTTTCCAGTAAAAACAATGTTTTAGAATATGCTAACGCATGCTATTGATGTCTTTTATGTTAACCTTTTGATTTTTTTTATATTATTGTTTTGTTATGTTAGATTGTTATTGAATTGGGGACATGAGGTTGATAGATCACATGTGATTGATGAATAAATGTGTAGTCTTTTTATGTTAGTATATGCTAACAGATGTTAGTGATGTCCCATTATGTGTGTGAGGATCCCAACTAACATGTGTATCTGTTCTAGTGTTGCTTTTCATGAATAGGCTAGGAAAAGATGTTAGTGATGCTAACACATGCTAGTATATGCGTAACTAATACCAGTTAGGTTCATATGACATACGTTAGTATATGCCAACTAACATATGTTAGGGTTCAAATGACATACGAATTTCAGCAAAACATATGTTTTAGAATACATTACACATATCAGTGATGTCTCATTATGTGTTTTCGAGAGCCCAACTAACACGTGTTATCTTTTTTTGTAGGTGAAGAGATGTTTTGTGTTAAAGATGAAGATGGGTATCAAGAACGAAGCATAGCTAGATCTTTTTTATGTTGTCATAATAGTTTTTTTTGTCATTCACAAATAATTATGTTTGTATTAAACGTTTTTAATACGTTTTTAGTGTTGATTGTATTGATTGTTTTTACCATTTCTTAAAATAAATATACATTTTTAGTGTTCTTTTATTTTGTTCTTTTAGTATATGCATGTTAACACATGTTAGCAATGTCTCACACGAGGTCAGAATTTTGTATCACAACACTAACGTACGTTAATATTTGGTGCAACACTAGGATTCAAATCAAACTTTTTAAACCTAGGATTCAGAAAATTGAATTATAAAAAATAAATGTAAGATTACCATATTGCCCTTAATTCACCTTTTAAGCAAGTGGCCCACTTGCTTTTGATTATTAAATTGAAAATAATCATGGACCATTGATCAAACTTGATCAATGGTCACTAGAGGGTTTCTAGGGTTTTTACAATAGATGGGGTTTCCATATTATCCACTCCTATATATATATATATATATTATTTAGGGGAAGGATAAATTGAAAACCCTCTTGAGTTGAGAAAACCTTGGAAACCCACGTAAAAAATCATTATTTTTTTTTGAGAAAAATAACCAATGTAAAAAACATGTTTTTAAGCATCTTGAGCCAAAAAAATATAAAAAGCGCCGAAGAGATTTTTTTAAAAAAATAACCAAAGTTGCTAAAAAACATATGTTTTCTGCTATTTGCTGTTATAAAAGTTGTTGTAAACATGTGTTTTCGCAGCTTTGTTTATTTTTTTTTAAAAATCCCTTCGGCGCTTTTTATATTTTTTGGCCAAAAACACTTAAAAACATGTATTTTACATTGGTTATTTTTTTCAAAAGAAAAAAAATCATTTTTACATGGGTTTCTAAGGTTTTCTCAACTCAAGTGGGTTTTCATTTTATACTTGACCTATATATATATATATATATATATATATATATATATATATATATATATATATAATATATATATATATATATATATATGGCAGCGATTATGATAAAAGAAATTCAAAAACCATAATTTGCAAAAAGCAAAATTCTTGCTCCGGATATCGAACACAAAGATTAAAATCAATATAAAACATAGATTAACCTTCATTGATGACAAACCAAAAGCGTATAAGGGAATGAATGTTTTAAAAAATTTTAGAAAAGTTGATAATTTTGATTAAAGGGAGAAATAATGAAAAGAGGAGGAATAGAGAAAGGATTTTTAAAAAAATTAAAATATTGAGAAAATGCAATGTGTCCCTAATGAGAGCACGAATAAAATTGAAGTTTGATCAATATATTGGCATGTGACGCAAACTAGTTTTGTTTATTAGGTAATATAGATTATTATTATTATTATTTAAGCTTCTAGAATACAATTTTTGGTTATTGTATAGTTAATTATTTGCTTATGAAGTTAAGTGATCACAATAATTTGATAAGATGAATTCCACTAAACCATTGTATTTTCGGGTCCTCTTGTCACATACCAGTTGGCGCATCATATCACAAGCAGCCTATCAGAAACCTATATTTTATTATGCTCTTTAAATGATTTCTTTTAATTTTAAATTAAAGTTATTCTTGCAATTGTAAACGTGTCCATATAGATTGTAGACATACGTAAAAAACGATCCAATACATTCATTCCTATTCTTCTAAGCATGTATGGACATACCTAAGAAACTTATAACCCAAAAGTTTTTAAGTTGTAAAAACATGCGATTTGGTCTTATGCACGTAGGTTTTGTTGTTTGAAAAAGACCCTTGATATCATTGTAAATTGTGTATGAATCATTTTCAGTTAACTAATTTAATGGTGCTCTCAAAATCTAAATCACACGAGTTAATGAGAAAAACACGTTTATGGTTTTTTCGCAAACCTATGCTATATTAGATTAGAGAATTCTGTTTTATAGTTAAAAACTACAAGAAAAAATAGCATTATAATATGACTCATGTTGTTTCAACTGAACCTGATCGTTGATCTACCACTAGATCTGATGGTGGTAGAGACATGTCACCGCTATTACTTTTGATTTTCCATATAACCGTGGAAACCCTTTCTTTCCAAATTATTCCCTCCACCACCACATTGCACCGCCCCGTCCACCACCCAACATATTGCACCACCGACACCTCTCCCCGTCAGTGCACCACCACTGGAGCACCAACTGACCAACAACACCGACACTGACCTCACCTTGATACTGATCGGATGTCGCGGTCCAGTAAAAAATAGTATTTATAAGTCCTAATTATCCCGAACTATGTAGCTAGTGATAACAAGGGTGTCGAACCATGAAGAGTCTGTGGTTGGTGATTAATGTTTTAGTTGATTTAGGATGTCACTTTTATGAAGATGTTGTCAATTATGAAGAGTGCAATAGTTGTTCGTTTAAGAGTTTTGATAGAAAGTTGTAGAACCAACAAGTGATTCAAAATGATAACTGAAATAGTGATTGATTAATGAAAAAGATTTGATTGAAAATAATTTATTAAATAAACAATAATATGAAAAAATGGATATCACACCGGTTCAAGAAGTAACCTAGAATTCTATAACAAATTGGGATTAATCAAGAAATTGCAATTAGGATTAACGGTTAATTGTTACAATAGGTTTAGGTGTCAAGTTTCATCAACATCAAAAATGGACTAAACTACACTTCATTACTCTTGAACATATGAACCCTAATAACAAGTTAAAGCACAATTAACCGAATTCATTTCCCCAGTAATTGGCGCAAGAAACAATTATCAAAAAGAATCCAAAACAAGATTAACGCAATTAACAAGTTTGTTCAAATCAAAATTATATTGAAATAAGAAAATACCAAAATGTTTAAGAATCCTAAGTTACAAGTCTGCACCGGGTGATTCCAAGAAGATTAGCCGTACATGTTGATGGAGACTTCAATGGTGATGGAAAGCATAGGAGAATTGGCTATGGAAAGGTTTGGGGATGAAAGGTTTACCAATGGTGTTTTTAAGGTTTGGTGATTGATGAAAATGATTGAATGAATGATTAAGATCTTGAATGATTTTGGTGTAATAGGGTGATTTGATAGTGATATGGGAGTGAATGATGATAATTTTTATGTTCAAAGTTTGTTTGTAAAGCTTCCCCCATCGAGTCAAAGGTATCATTAAAACCCATCACAAACTACAAAATTCGTTAACAAACCATTTTGACCCAATGACTGAAGTCGGCGACTCGGCAAGATGAAGTCGCCGACGCTACTTGCCAGCAACGCGAGATTTGACTGTCTACTTGCTATCCCCCGCCCCTTTAGTGAGTCAGTGACGCCTAAAATGGTAGTGGCTGACGCAAGTAAGCCCATTTTAGCCATTTTTCTTCATTTCTTCCAACCGGTTTGCTTTAGCTTCAATCTGAAGTCCCATTTTGATCCCGAAACACACTTTAAATTTTATTAGACCTGTAAATCACAAACCCATAGACTTTCGTCCACACATCACATCCCACACTTATCTTTTTTTTCTTGTCCTCAAGCAAATTTATTGCACTTTCACAATTCCAAACATAAAACGCATTCCTCATTCTCAACAATGAGTTAAGGTCTAATGTCATACTCAACCCACTTCAGCCACACAATCCAAAATAGCATGACTGTAATAATTTTCTCTTTTCAAAAACAAGTGTTTACTAAACTAAGCCACCTTCAATAGTCAACAACCCAACACACACATCCATCACAATTGTCTCTCCACTTGGCGTAATAAAACTAGTGTTGATGTACTAATATGTATATACCTAAATACTCACAGCCGAATGTGACCCATGTTAGCAATTTAGCATAAGCTTGCATTTCAATCATTCTCCACCAATTTGCACAAAATTAATACACAAATCAAAAGGTCTTTAAAAGGGTTGTAATGGGGCTAGGTTAAAGGGTGTGGAATGGGAAAGCTGAAAGTGACTAAAGTAGTGAAAATTCGACTTTTTATTACAAAAGACTAAAACTATGTACCAACTATATAACTAAACTACAAGGCGAGATCGTGCCTTTTATTTTCTAAATGGTAACACATAATTTTGTGTTTTTCCTTGCTTTTTGTTTTATTTTTTTAACTAAGCTTCTTCACAAACATAATTGACAACTGATACATATCAAAATGAAGCTTAAGATTGAATTTTTGTTACTCGGATTTAAAAAAAACAAAAAGGCTAATTTGGTCGAATGGTTTAAATTGGGTGTTCAAAAGAAAAGTTTAGGCTCAAAGCTAAGGGTAATTGTTTTGGGGTAAAGGGGGAAAATGGTGTAAACATAAAATGGCCAAACCTAGTGCCTTAATCATTCTTGTGCAAAAAAAAATGGCCTATGGTCTCAAACGTATCAAAAGATGCAAATTCTACAATATATCAACACATAGGCATAGTCAAGTTCAAATGAACATAAAATGCATAAATATAATAATAATATGTGAAATGTAGCATGTTATGGTGGCTCAATTACTCACATGGGAATTGGATAGGATATGTGACTGTGTGTGGTTAATCGACTCATCAAGTGACCTACTCTCAAGAAAACACCTCGTAACTTTTCATAAAAATATGGTCAAGCATCTATCAAGTGAACTTCTTCGAGTTTAGCCATGACAAAGGACCAAAATGGTTCATACCATCCCATGTAGACTTAGTTACTTGCGTTTTTCAAATGCTTAAACGAGGACATTTTTGAAAAAAAAATCAAATTTTCTCCCCCATCCCCACACTTAGAGTCCAACATTGTCGTCAATGTGTAGTGTGTAAATGGCGGGATTTCAAAATGCTTAAATTTTTCCTTGCTCCGCCCACACTTAGAGTGCACATTGTCCCCAATGTGTAGGGAAAGACTAAAAGTGTATATAGGAATGTGCTAGCCAACCAAGAAAGATTCACCCTAGAGACAAGTATACAATACAATCCACTTACTCCTAACTAAATAACCCAAATTAAAGACAATGGAACAGTTGCACCTGGTTTGTAGTCGTTCTTCATGTTCCATTTCTTCTTTAACATATTAGCTATTCATTCCATGACGCATAACCTACAACTCACAAACGGGTAGAAGCATGCTTCTCACAAAAGAAATTAATAGTTGTTGGTTTACTAATTATTGAGAAAATTTACCAAATACATAATTTTTTTGGTTGTGGATAAAAAATACATTAACTATGGATAGATCCTTTAAAACTCTTGGCATTCCGGTTGTGAGGACGAGTGAGGTCTCGTGAGGGTTAAACATACCCACAACACTTATTTATGTACTAAGAAAGTTCAAAACAAACAAAACACTCAAAGAAAAATAAAGAAAACCACACACAAGCAGACTAAAAATATGTACAACAACAATAAAGAATACCTCACCATCAACAATAATACATTTCATTCGGGTCACGGGTGGGTATGGCTGATATGGTAATCCAACAAGTTCTCCCAACATCTCTTGGAAACTGTCAAATGGAGATGTGGAAGAACCTCCTTCTGCGGGCTGTGGTGGTGGGGTAGGAACATAGCTTGAAGATATCCTCTGCGGCGACTGCAGCCCATCCTATACCGTCCGGGGAGCTGTCCCGATGGTCTGATAGTCCGACCCAGCAGGCAATTTGTTGATCTGGTCACCCTTCTCGCAAGTCCCGATGGTGCCTGTTTTGTTCATCCATCATAAATTGGTTCACCCGGTCCCTTTCCAACTCCAAGCAAAGGCGCGTGCATGCCTATCTTCCAACTCCTCTCTTTCCCTTTCATGTGCCATTCACGCCTCCTCTCTCATATCCGCCTCTAATCTTGATCTTGTAATGTTATCATAGATCTGGTGGTCATAAGTCCAGGACTCGAATCCCCCTGGTCTCTCCATGATCACCCTCTATGCCAACTCGGTAGGCATACCTCTTCCCCAAAGTGTGGTGCTTTGCCTCCTCAACTTAGTCAAATGCGGAACATCAACTCTTCCAACCTTTGGAGTATCTAAAGGTGGAGCATTTGCATTTCTTACCACAATAGTTTATCCTATCCTTTTGTCATTAAAAGTGTGATTATGCTCCACTTTGTTGTAGAAGATGTCAGATTTCCTCATCTTCTTAATGTCAAATGCTTCAACTGGCTTATTCACCCATAAGGCACCAGCTGGTATACAATTCTGATCAATTAGTAATTCGTTGATAAGGCGGACATATGGAATCATTTTTCTGCTATACATCTCCATAGAGTCCCAAACGTTCATCATACAAATATGGCAGAATGAATATTTAGGAGCTCCAAACAATAGGGCGTAGATCACCCTCAAATCCCACGTACCGCAGAATCCCCGATCCCCAAATATCACTACTAAATTCTCCAAAGATAGGTTTTGCAAAATCTTCCCCTTCAAAGTCATCTCATTTCTTTTTATCTTACCCACCAATCTGGGAGTATTATAGCTATTAATCTTGCGGGGTCAGATTCTAAAATTGATGGATATCAGAATGTAGCAAAAGTAGGGTATGTGTATTCACCCACCATGAGGGAATCAAAATTGGAAATCTTGTTCATTGTTTCAAATGACATGATCATTTTCCGCCCCGCCACTTCAAAAATGAGCTTCCAAGAGGATAGTGGACCACATGCCTCTTATCTCAAAGATGCCATCTAATCACAAATAACTTGGAGATATATCATACTCCTCTTCCCTCTAGCTCAGTCTGATTCCCTTTCCCATCCTAACCTCTCGAATTTGTGTGTGCTGTTGACCAATTGGAACTCGGCCATGTTAACCACTTGTTCACAACCACACTTATGTAGAACCCCTTCACTTGGCCCTACCATTTTCCATCTCGACTTTTTTCTCTCTTTGGCCTTGTTTTTGAATTCGAACAACCTTTTGGATGGTTCACTTTTCCATTTTTTCCTATTGGATCGTCTTTGACTTCATCCCAATACTAATCTTGGGTTGCATTAGCTACAACCAACACCTCATCTTCTATCTCTTTGGGATCATCCATATCTATATCAAAGTCTTCTACATTCAGATTCTAATGTCGTCCCTTTCCTCTTCCTTGGCGGGAAGAAGAAAATGTGCCCTCATCTGTAGAAGTTTTGTTCCTCTTTTCCTAAACATTTTCTATCAAAACACAAGAATCCCAATTAGATTTAGAACCATCTCATGCAAAACTATAAAACTGGGGTAACTAATTGAACATCGG
This sequence comes from Ambrosia x helenae, assembly GCA_030844895.1. Classification (NCBI taxonomy): domain Eukaryota; kingdom Viridiplantae; phylum Streptophyta; class Magnoliopsida; order Asterales; family Asteraceae; genus Ambrosia; species Ambrosia x helenae. The sequence goes on from JAUTDX010005806.1 coordinate 32,554, forward strand.
ACTACATTATATGTAATATGTATAGGAAAAGAATTTAAACTTTAAAAAGTACTAATTACTTTTTATGTTAAATGTTTCTAATTAACCCAATCATCAAGAACAAGTGTAAGATGATGAATTCCCACACTTGCTTGAGGTCAAACCTCAAAAATATCATGTTCTCAACATCATTAATAACTACTAAATCACCAATTGATCTTATTCAACCTGCTTTCAAACAATAAAGTTCAAAAACCAAGGAAGAACAGACAAAATTTGTAACCGTAGCTGATGTCAAGCACGAGCGTGCCCAACTCTTAAGCACGGTCATGCTCCACCTAAAAGGCCTATAAATAGAGACATCCAATCCTCACTTTGGCATCCCTCAACCCATCAAATTCTCCACCTTCTACACAAAGTTTTCTGCTATCTTAGGGACTTGTAGGTGTCCTTTGGAGCTTGGGATCATTCCATAAACACCACATTCGAGAGAGAAACACCCACAATCACTCAAAACCACCGAGAAATCTCCATACAACCCTCACTATGTTTTGCACTCAAACAAAAACTTTTGAGCTTGTTGTATCAACCATACTAGGCTAGATTTCTCTTGGTGTTGCTAGAGTGATGATGGAACGTGGTATGAATAAATAGTTTTGTGTTTTATTTAAAGTGGTGTTTTTATGTTCTTAACAACTTCTTCTACCCCTTTCTTTCTTTGTTTGATGAATTAATTAATTAATCAACTTAGTACTTGGTCTTGTGAGTGTTTTGGTAGGAAATGGAGGGACTTATGAGTGTACCCGTGGTGTGTAAAAACCCACGCACTTGTAAGCTAACCTAACTCCACGTGTAGAGATTGGCTCATTTGTGGATAGAAATATCCGCACTATGTGGCTTAGTCCTCAACTATCAAAACATCACTTAGGGTCGGTATGGTCTATATACTTGGTCCTAGTGATAAGCTAAGACTTGGTTCAACGACTTAGCTACATGGTCTATGTGTTAGCTTTGGTGTAAACCAGGAATTGGTGAACTCGTGTTAGAAGTAAACGGTCTATATTTACTTCTATTATTATATTGTTGCACAATTTATTAATAGGCCAATCACTTTTTGAAAATTAAATATTTCTAGTAGAGGATGAGCGTACGCGGGAGGCAGCATCGCCTCTATGATGTCAAGTGGTAGCTTGTTGGCCATACTACGGCCACCGTAAGTTATTCATAAAATAAAGGGTAGTTGAATGTCAATATCGCAACTATGGGAGATGTGTCTTTTGGGGTTGGGTTAACACAATCTTGGTCGATACTTCACTCATCGTTGAGAGATGAGCTTAGCGGGAAGGAAGGCCCTCATAATAACTTTAAGAACATAAATAGTTTAGAGTCTAGTGTGTCTATGCCTAGTTTTTTTAATGCACCACTTAAATAAAAGTATATTATTATCTCATACCAAGAAACATCGGATCCCGAAGCAACACCTTTGTTTTGATATTGATTTCTCTTACAGTTTTAATCTCTTTTATTTTTCTTTCATACAATTAAAACTCTTTTAGTAATTTATGGGAATCTGAGTAGTAAAAATCATGTCTTTGGATTCGATACTCGTTATTTGCTCATTTCTATACTACACTTGATAGGTACACCTGCCCATTGTGTAGGTTTTAGAATGTTAAGCAACTAGTTTTATTTTATAAATTAAAACTTGAAAGTATCACATACTAAACTTTTTGGCTTAAATTCTTTCTCCATCAAGTTTTGGGCACATTTACCGGGAACTTGTTATTTTTAAGAAAAAGAATTGAAGTCACTAAAACCACACGCTATTAGTGGAATTAAATTTCTATAATCAATACAATTACGCCCCCGGTTACCGGTCGAGTGGCTACCTCCTCACCTGAGTCATTTTTAAAGACTTGAATACCTGCTTTCTTCGGATAGTTTTGTGTTGGACTCACCAATTGACTATCAGAAATGGGGTAAATGATACCCGCATCTAGCCACTTCAAAACTTCCTCCTTCACAACTTCCCGTATGTTGGGATTAAGCCTCCTTTGAGCGTCTCTTGCGAGAGTAGCGTTTTCATCCATGATGATCTTATGCATCACAATGGAGGGACTAATTCCCCTCAATCAGCCACAGTCCACCCAATAGCGACTTTGTGGTTGACCAAAACGATCATCAATTCCTCTTCTTGCTCCCCGATTAGATTTGAAGCAACGATTACCGGAGCGTGCTGCCTTCACCAACATAAGCATTATTGAGATACTTAGGCAACTTCTTCAACTCAATCTTGTGCGGTTCTTCCAATGATGGCTTCAATTTGGCATCAATGTTGTCGGGAAGGCTTTCCACTTGATGAGTCTATGGTGGTCTTCCTTCCTTAACCGCCAAAACCTCTAACTTCATCTCCTCCTTCATAGTGCTATTGACTGTTTCAACCTGTGATATGTCAAACACAAAACAAGTCTCTTTTGTGTTTTCCTCATCCACAACTGTGTCGCAAAAATGTGTACATGCGTCAACAACGTCCGCCATATAGCATTCATCGTTAACTAGAGAGTTAGCCCCACTAGAAAAAAACATTACCAAAGGTCATGTCAACTGTGCCCAATTTGCAATTAATTAATGCTTTTGAGGTTTCTAGAAAAGGTCGACCAAAATAACCGTAGGTTGTTTAGTTAGGTCCGTGGAAACATAGTCAAGTACCAAAAAGTCCACCGGGAAGTAAAAATCCTCAATTTTTACAATCACATTGGTGACTATAGCACAAGGAAGCTTAGGAGTCAAATCGGCTAACACCACGGTAGTGTTGGACTGCTGAAGAGGACCAAATTCGTATTGGTCATATAAGCTTCCCCGTAAGATACTCACACTAGCTCCAAGATCTAAAAGTGTCCGGTTCATTTTAAACTCACCCACTTGGATGGAAATAATGTTGCCCCTGGATCTTGTAGCTTAATTGGAAATGCACCCAAAAGGATATAACTCACTTTTTTCAGTTAAATCAAGTTTTTCAGGAAACTTGTGAGTCCTCTTTTGGGTACATAGATCTTGTAAGTACTTAGCATATGAAAGGATTATCTTAATGGCATCTAAAATAGGCAATTAATTTTTACTTGTTTAAAAACTTCCACATTTCTTCTTGTTATGGGCCTCTTTTCTTGACCTCTTTTTTCTTGGGTCCCAACAAAGCTTCAGGATAAGGGATGGTATTATTCTCCATACCCTTTCCCCTAGCTTTTGCGGCTTGTTTGTTTCAACGGGTTTTTGATTTTTCAAAAACTTTTTTATTTTTTACCCGTTTCTTTCTCACTCTCACTTTCATCACTCACATCTTCCACCCCCTTCAACAAAATTAGGGAGATGGTGGTTCGATTTTTTCTCCTACTTTGTTATCAATTATTTTACCACTACGAGGAATAGTTACCTTATTAATCGGAACATTGCGAACATTCTTCGAGCATGAACCTTGATTTGAGGGTTGATAGTTGTGTCACTAGAAGCTTCCTACTGCTTTCCTTTCAAGTGAGCAAACTCCTCTGCAAGTTGCCCCACTTGCTTTGCTAATGAATCATGAGACTTGTCTCTCACCTCATTTGCTCTCTTCATTTCTTTGATATAAGTATTGAATTCCTTCACCATATTCATCAATGCATCCAATTGTGAACTCAAAGAATTAAAAACCACCACTTTGTCCTCCAGAAGAGCTTCTTTGTTTGTTATAATTCTTTGAGTAACCACCTTGGTTGTATGATTCTTTTGATAACCACCTTTACTGTTATTACTTTTTTGGCAGTTTTGATATGAGTTACTCCCTTGGTTACCCCCTTGATTATTTGCTTGAAAATTGGGGTTCATTTGATTTGAAGCATTACCATACCTAAAGCTAGGATAGTTTCTCAAAACCGGGTGATAAGTGTTGGAGTTCATGTCATATTTCTTTTCTCCATACACTTGATTCACATCCGCGGTGTCTTGACTCATATCTCCTGAGCACTCATCAGTTTTATTCCCTAAATCAGCACATACGTCACAACCCGTATATCGCACCACCGACACTTCTTGCTTTTTCATGTGAATTAACTCTCTCTCCAAAGTAGCTATCCGATCTTTGCTTTTGAATCCATGTCGGGAAGATATTTAGAAACCGAATGTTTTGTTCTCCTATCCGCGGATTCCTCAGCTTTAGAATTCTTACTTATCCTTTCAAGAAAGTCCCAATTATCTTCTTCCGGATTTGAAAGCAAAGTACCATTGCGTGTAGACTTCAAATATTTCCTCTCTTCCTTATTCTACCCATTTACAAAGCTTTTTATCAATTCCCAAAGCTATATTTTGTAATGAGGACATTTTCGAATCATCTCCTTGAAGCGGTTGAATGCTTCATGTAAAAGCTAACCCGACAATAGTTGAAAAGATCGGATCTCTAATCTTGCATCATCTGTCTTGGCGATAGAATAATACTCATCTAAGAAGACTTGTTGCATATCTTGCCATGTATAGATGCTATGAGCAGGCAATGTTAGAAACTATTGTTTTGGCTTGTCTTTGAGGGAGAATCTAAACAACCTCAACCGCACCTCATTTTGGGAGAAATTGTGACCCCCAAAAGTACTACATATAGCCGAGAACTCGGAAAGATGAGTATATGGATCTTTCGTTTCCATGCCATGAAAGTGGGGAAGGATGTTAATGTAATTCGGTTTGAAATCAGATGATCTCCTTCCCAAGGTCGGTGGAACAATAGGTGACTCATTTTCAAAAATAATCGACCTAAACCGACCATTGACACCTTGCATTTGAACACGTGGGCATCATTGTGGGCCATTAACCTCTTGCCCCCTATGTTGTCCTGGTCTTTGTGGTCTTTTATCCGCTCTACCCACATAACTTTCACCCCGGTTTTTGATTATTGTTGTTGTACCAGTGCCCCTTTGATTTTACCTTAGTTGGCGGTTGTTTTAATAACAATCGTTACCACCATAATTCGGTTCCCATTACCCGCACCATGTTTATCACTTTGATAATCCCCTTCGTCTTCTTGACTATCCATACCATTCTCGTAAACTCATTCTTCCTCGTCTTCATTATAACCCCTTTCAGAATACTCGTCATCTCCTGAATGATAAATGTGAACACTAAACCGGTCTGGTGATTGATAACCTGGAACACTAAATGGTTCATCATCATTGATATTAGCCCTCAATTCTTCCAGATTGTTGATTTGATCATCGTAGACGGCTTCATTGTGTCGGTTCACCGAATCAAACGCGGGATTGCCAAAATTGAATACAAATGGGTTTTGGTTAACATTTCGGTTATTGAGGTTTTGGTTGACATTTGGTTGGTGAGGCAGGTGTTGTGGCGGTTGTTGATTACGGTTTTGATGTGGTGGAGTGGGTGGTCTTCGATTTCCACCCTAACAGTTATTTGGAATTTGGTTTGGGTTTTCCATTTGGACGGTACCCAAGGATAAGTTTTGGTTTAGAAGTGGTGAGTGAAGGGTAGGTGAGTTAGAAGGCATCAGCTCCTTTAAACCGGTGTTATCGGTTTCTTCTTTCAAGCCTTTCGATTTTGGGTTCAAACACAAAAGGAGAAGTCCTCCCAAAGTATCTTGTATGCATGCACTACATGTAATCTACACAAGTAACACACCTTACGTAACACAAAAATATAGAAATGCAATAAAAACCAAACAAGCAATTAAACAGATTATCACAAACTTAACTAATCACAAAACACAAAGCGCACGAACTCCCCGGCAACAGCGCCAAAATTTGATCAGATGTCACGGACTGGTCAAAAATAGTATTTATAAGTCCAAATTATCCCAAATTATGTAGCTAGTGATAACAAGGGTGTCCACAAAGGTTTGTGGTTGGTGGTTAATGTTGTAGTTGATTTAGAATGTCACTTTTATGAAGATGTTGTCAATTATGAAGAGTGTAATTGTTGTTCATTTAAGAGTTTAGATTGAAAGTTGTAGAACCAACAAGTGTTTCAAAATGGTAATTGAAATAGTAAAAGCAATTAATTTGATTAATGAAAAAATATTTGACTGAAAATAATTAATTAAAACAATAATAAGAAAAATGGATATCACACCGGATCAACAAGTAACCCATAATTCTATAACAAATTGGATTAAATCGAGAAGTTTCAATTAGGATTAACGGGTTAATTGTTACAATAGGTTTAGGTGTCATGTTTCATCAACATCAAAGATGGACTAAACTACACTTCATTACTCTAGAACATATGAACCCTAATAACAAGTTAAAGCATAACTAAACAAATTCATTTCGCTATTGATTGGTGCAAGAAACAATTATCAAAGAGAATCCAAACAAAGATTAACGCAATTAACAAATTTGTTCAAATCAACATTACAAAGAAATAAGAAAATACCCAAAAAAAGATTAACGCAATTAACAAGTTTGTTTAAATCCACATTACAAAGAAATAAGAAAATACCCAAAATGTTTAAGAACCCTAAGTTACAAGTCTATACCGGTGATTCCAAGAAGATTAGCCGCTCATGGTGATGGAGACTTCAATGGTGATGGAAAGAATAGGAGAATTGGCCCGAACGGTTTTGGAGATGAAAGGTTTATCAATTGTGTTTTTTATGGTTTGGTGATTGATGAAAAGGATAGGATGAATTAAGATGATCTTGAATGATTTAGGTGTAATAGGGTGATTGATTGTGATATGGGAGTGAATGATGATGATTTTTATGTTCAAAGTATGTTTTATAAAGCTTCCCCATCGAGTCAAAGGTTAAAGGTATCATTAAAACCCACCAAAATCCATAAAATTCATCAACAAACCATTTTGACCCAGTGACTGAAGTCGGCGACGTGGCAAGATGAAGTCGCCGACCCTACTTGCCACCAACGCGAGATTTGGCTGTCTACTTGCTATCCACACCCCATTAGTGAGTCCAGTGACGCCTAAAAAGGTAGTGGGCAACGCAAGTAACCCCATTTTAGCCATTTTTCTTCATTTCTTCCAAGAGATTCGCTTTAGCTTCAATCTAAGGTTCCGTTTAGCTCCCGAAACACACTTTAAACTTCATTAGACTTGCAGTGGCGGAGCTACATACACAACAACGGTGCGACCGACACCATTCAACTTTATTAAAAGTTTGTGAATGTGTGTGTATGTACGTACGAACGTACGCACGCATGTATGTATGTATGTATGTATGTATGTGTGTATGTGTGTATGTGTGAATGTGTGTATGTGTGTATGTGTGTGTGTATGTGTGTATGTGTGTATGTGTGTATGTGTGTATGTGTGTATGTGTGTATGTGTGTATGTGTGTATGTATGTATGTATGTATGGGTTTTCATAACTTATATGTTTATTTGTATTTAGGGTAATTAAATTATTAGTCCATAATTTGAGAAAAAAAATTGTTGTAATTTCTATATGTAACTTTTCAGGAAATGATTTCACTTTGAGTTATGGTCATGTATTCTAATCATAACTTTTTCAGTAAACGATTTTACTTTGGATTTTGCTTTTGTATTCTATTAGTAACTTTTTTAGGATATTTCACTATGGATTGTGCTTGTTGTGATGATGGCCAATGCCATGGGCAATAGCCGCGATGAAGTCGGCCATCCACCACCTTCTGACGATTTTGGGGGCACGATCATGAGTAGGACCGTAAGTCCTATTGTAAATTATTTATATACTATTTTTACTTATTTATTATAAATACTGTGAGTAATAATTTTATTCGTAATTCCAGTTGAATCGGTTTGTAGATGGACGAAAGGAAAGGCTAAAAACCTTAAACTCCATCAAGTGTTTAAAAGAGTAGGGGTGGCTTTGACTCTAGAGCTTGTTTAGACGTGCCACATATACCCTAGTTGGTAAGAGACGTGATTATTTTCACCAGTGAAGTGAGGATATTGATGTACGTGGGTTTTTAGTGACTTAAAATCATTTTCTTAAAAAATAACAAGTTCCCGTGAACGCGCCAAAAACATGGTAGTGAAGGGATTTAAGCCGAAAACGTTTGGTGTGTGACAGTTTCAAGTTTTAAATTTATAAAATAAAAATGTTACACCTTTAACGTTCTAACACCCCACACAATAGGCAAGTGTAACCTATCGAGTGTAGTATAGAAATGAGCAAATACCAAGTATCGAATCCAAGGACAAACGATTTTTACCACTCAGTTTCCTAAAAATTACTAAAAGATGAAAAAGGCTAAAAGAAAGTAAAAGAGAGATGTAAGTCGTGAGAGAAATCAATATCAAAAACAGAGTTGTTGCTTCGGGATCTGATCTTACCTGGCATGAGATAATATTAAATTTTTATTTAAGTGGTGTGTTTAAAAACTAGGCATAGCCACATTAGACTCTTAACGATTCATGTTCTTAAGACTATTGTTAGGATCTTCCGTCCTGCCAAGCTCATCTTTCAACCGTGAGAGATGTATCGACCAAGATTGTGTTAACCCAACCCCAAAAGACACATCTCCCAAAGTTGCGATATTGACAATCAGTTACTCATTTCTTTTTTGAATAGTTTGCTAACGGCCCGATCAGCTAACAAAACTACCACTTGACATGGGTAAAGGGGGCATAGTACCCTACTTATACCTTACCTTTACTTGAAACAATTAATTTTTCAAAAAGTGATTGGCCTATTATTAATTGTTCGGCAATATACAATAGAAGTAATATAGACTGTTTACTTCTAACACGGGTTCTCCAATCCATGGTTTGCGTCAAAGCCAACACGTAGACCATGAAGCTAAGTTGCCAACTAAGTCTTGGCTTATCACAAGGAACCAAGTATATAGACCGTACCGACCCTAAGTAAAGTTATGGTCGTTGAGGATCAACCACAAAGTGTGAATGTTTCCAAACACAAATTGGCTAATCACTTCATGAGGAGTTAGTTAGCTTATAATTGTGTGGGTTTTTACACGCCACGGGTGCACTCATAAGTCCCTCCACTTCCTACAAAAACACCCACAAGACTTAATACAAAGTTGATTAACTAATTAATTCATCAAACAAAGAAAGAGTCAAAGAAATTATAAGAACACAAAACGCCACAATTAAATAAAAATAAACTATTTATTCATATCAAGTTCGATCAATCGCCCTAGCAACCCATGAGAAATCTAACCTAGCATGGATGATACAACAAGATCACAAGGGTTGACTTGGATAGAAATCTTGGTGAGGGTTGTATGGAGATTTCTTGGTGATTTTGAGTGATTGTGGTGGTTTCTCTCTCTTGAATGTAGTGTTTATGGAGTGATCCCCAAGCTCCAAAGGATACTTAAAAGTCCCTAAGATGGCAAAAAACTTCGTGTATGAGGGAGAGAGAGAGAATATAGATAGAACGGGAATGCCAAAGTGATAAGTGGAGGCCTCTATTTATAGGCAATCCAGCAGGCTGAGCACGGCTGAGCACGGTTGTGCTTCATGTGTGGGCACCCCCATGCACGACATCCAGAGCAGATGTAGAGTTCCTTATGTATAGGTTCTATCATGGCAGTTGATGAGCACTGCCATGCTAAGTAGTGAGCACGCCCGTGCTTGCACATGTGGCTAACCGTCTTGACAATTTTTGTCGGTTCCTGGAACATTTCTGAGACGTGTTGACATGAGAAAGGTCATGCCATGTGGTGGGCATGCCCGTGCATGCCCGTGCACGTTGACTTTTTTGCCTCCAGCTGACATAGAAATGTTAACTTATTGACCTAGCAGGTGCATGGTCGTGTACAACCGTTGCATGGCTTTGCTGCATCTGCTGGAACTCTCTAAGTCTTCAATTCCTTGCCTTTTGTTCCGTTTTTCTCCCTTTTTACTTCTAAGCCTCAAAACCCGAAATTATCAACAAAGAAGGATATATCGTGGTACACTCATGATAAATCCATGGTTTTTGTGCAAAAGAGGTGTAAATGGACATGTAAAACATGTGTAATTCTTGGAACATCACATACACATGTGGGGTAGTGTAACA
>JAUTDX010005807.1:0-23003 GCA_030844895.1 Ambrosia x helenae
AAAGGTTAGTATTTTTGTTTTTGGCGTGCAGAATTGGACAGAATCGCCACCGCCACTGCTTTTAGAAAGGCGAAATATTTGTTTTTTCGGCCTGTGAGTGTGCTGCAGGAAATTTGGGCTGCAGTTGCAGCTTGGTGCGGGTCTGTCTTTAGTCGTAACATTTTCAGTCCGTATGCACCGGTCAGTGGGGTTCAAAAGGAATAAGAACGTGGCGTTTCAAGGCATTGTTTTCACTACCTTGTGGGTCTAAAATCATAAGTAGTTAGCTTTAATGGATCTATAGATGAGTTGCATTTAATTAATATTTTCATGTTACTTTAACATGGGGTTGGGAGCATCAAAAGCATGGATAATCATCTATAGCAATGTGTGAATTGATCTTCTGTTTTGGTTTTTTCTACTTTCACGAAGTAGCTACCACAGCTAAAGTAAATGTGATGAATAATGTTGATTTTTGCCTATTTATGAAAAAAAATCATAATATTAACAAGTGTGTGCAACAAGATTTATGATTGAAAGATGGCGTGTGTCTGTTTACCTGAATAATAATACTAATAATAATGGTTGAAAGTTATGTGGGAAGTTGGTGTTGATGAAATGTCTGAATGAGATTTGAGGGAAAATAGATTTGTGCAAGATTTCATTTTAGAGATTGCCGACAGGATCCATGAGGCAATTTTAACTTCTAATGCTAAACTTTTCACTTGCCCTAAAGTCACAAAATTTATTTTTGCCTACTACTGGTACGGATGCTTTGTCGATGTGAACGATACTGAAACTTGAATTTTGACATGAAAGTTGTTGCTACTTGGTTGAAAATTGTTTTATAGCGTTTGGTAACGACCAACTAACAAGGCGCGCAACGCGCCGCGCCTTAAATCCCACTAGTTACTCTAAAAACACTACTTTTTCTCACTTCTTTCTATTAATAATACTTATTCTATACTTTTATTATTACATTTTCTCTCTCCTCTACTCACAACCACTTTCAAAAATATTAAAAAAAAATATGGAGTATGAACAGTGTCTCCTCCAAATTTACTGATGAACAGTGTCTCCTCTATATATTTTCTTTCTCTTCTACTCACAACCATGGAGGCCCCCCTCACACTAATATGGAGGCTCTACTGTGAATGCTCTACATTAATTATTTTAATACTTATGGGTTGTTTGACAACATTGTGCTGAGCCATTAAGGACTGTTTGACAATTTTAAGTCAGTAAATGCTGAAGAGATCTGATTGGTGTAAAATGCTCTGAACCATTAATAGGTTTGACTTGGCTCGGTCTGACTAGTTGGTAGTGGAGGAAGTTGTGGTGGTCAAGGAGGTGGTGCGTGACTGACCAACCTATGGATATGAACATAGGTGAATGGATAAAGTAGTTAAACTTTTCATTCAATAATTTGAAACTTAACGGGTGTCACACCCCACCCAGGCTGGGCCACTTTACATAGACCCGCGGCACAACTTAAAGCGGAAACGTAATCTCATCATTAACTTAAGTATTTATTACAAGCAGTGTGATCTAAGTACACCAAACTACTCATCGTCCACTGATAACAAAACAAACATTTACAGTCTTCAAACACTCAGCTAGTACTCCCCAGTTGTTACTTCATGAACCTGAATACATGCTCGAGTATAAAAATACGTCAGCACATAGTGGTGAGCCACATAAACTGACTCATCAGTAAAACAACCACATAAAACAATTTTATTGATCAAGTATGAGCTCCATGCATGTCACCATAATCATATCCGGACTAAGCAATATATATTCACATCTACAGCCTTTATTAGCCCTTTTTGCAATGACAACGGTAACTACAACTAGATAATATCTCAGGGTCCTGATACACTATATACCACCCCTAGGTTAGGTAACAGTACACCTAACTAATTATTATTACAGTTGGATATTGGTTAGCGCTACCTTATTTAAGCATGGATAATCAGTCTATGCCTAACTAAGGTTAGGCTACCCAATACCCACCCTTAATAATAATATTCCTAATGGCTAAAAATAATAATACTAGTACTACTAATATAATAATAATTAACCAAACATAAAATAAACCAGAACATACCTCTAAATTATCTATGACGGTTTAATGTAGAGTCTGCCCACCCGTGCTCCGAAACAAAACTAATAATACCTAGAGGGGTACTAAAGGAGTAAGGTTCGGGGTACTTTATACATAACGAAGTGTTTCTGGAAACTTGAATGTCAACAGGTTAGGGTGTGTGTAGTGGTGGGGGGTTATGTGGGGGTTATGGTATTAAAATATTAAAAAGTAATAGAAGGGGGGTTATGGAAAAAGAGGGTATAGTGGGAAGGGGGGTTATGAGGGGGTTATAAATGATTGGTTAATTATTGTTTTTTATTTAAATAAGATATTAAATACCTAATAATAATAAAAAAAATAATAATAAAATAAAGAAATTTATTAAGTTAAAAAACAATAATAAAAAATAAGATTTACTATTAAAAAATAATATAATTAAAATAAAAAATAATAACCCACCCCACCTACCCCTTCCCACCTACTTCTTCTTCATTTCTTCACTTCTTCTTCTTCATCCTCCTCCTCTTCACTTCTTTCCCTTTCTCTTCACACACACAAACTTCAACAACAACAACAACAACAACAACAACAACAACAATAATAATAATAATAATAATAATAGTTTCAGAGGGCAACGCCGTTGTAGGGATGCCGGGCGCCACCATAACGCCCCCATAGCGCCGGGGGCGGTGTTTAGGGCGCTATAGAGGCACAAAACGCCCACATAACCCCCCGCTATACACACCCTTAGGATGCAAATTATAAGAAAGATATTACATCTATTTATAGTACGGGTGGGTACTGCTTTGTTTTGTTGGGTATTAAATTAAACTTCAACTTGAAGTTTCCTTAGTAGTAAAGAAAGTCTTCTACATATGCACACATGTTGGTGCATATATGTCATATACACAAAACGCATACGTATCCTGGCTTTAATTATTATACAGCATAGTATTATACATACTATTAAAGCAAAGACATTTCTACAGTATAGATGTATTTAAACCTTGTGTACAACTCTAATATAGTGAACAAACTAGGTTGATTCCTCGCGCGCTTCGCGGCGCGTTCTTTGTTTACTTTGTCGTTCTTTCCCGTTGCTGTCACTCGCTACCCAACAACGATAACATTTCGTAGCACGTTCTTTGTTTACTTTGTCGTTCTTTCCGTGCAACATCTTCATATGTTTCACATAGTAGGGCCATTGTCAATGGTTCATTCCCTAGCAACCTATAAATCCCACAATAGAAATATGTTTAAACGAGTTAGAACTTACATACCCTGAATAACTTAAAATTGAAAAATGGTAATTTACCCTTTGAATAAATATCATATGGATCGAGTTATAATGCTTAGTTAAAAAATCATACCTCTACCACTTTATTTAAAAATTGCCTTATATTTTCAAAGTAGTAAAACAATTTAACTAAAAGAAAATTTAAAATGAAATCGAGATGTAACATGATTCATTTGTAATATACCAAAAAAAAAGTAAACACAATCAACAAAGAGTTGCCATTCCCTTTATTGAAATACTTGAAGGACTGTCATATCCGCCACCACAATCTCATCAGCTTTCTTTCTTTCCAAAATGGAAAAACCATAACTCTTCCTTTTTCTCTCTAAAATTGTAGGTGTTTTTTGATATTGAATGTTTAGTTGTGAGTGTTACCCCTATCTTCTTTGTCGGATGGCCAAGTTAAAACCGCCTTTGGAATCGGCCATGTTGGTCTCCGAAAGGCGGGCGGTTGTCGCAGCTAACCATCATGGCTAATCAGAGTCTACATAGGCGTTTTATCCCTGTCCCCGCACCACCACATACCGCCACCGTAGCCGATGACTTGCCAAACACCGAGGAGGGTTATATTCGGCACTTGTAGTTCTCTCTCTAAAGAGTCAAAACAAAAAGATAACGCTCATTTGTTTACTTCAATCAATATTGGTAGCAAAGAAGATAACTAAACATACTAATCAATCTCTTCAACCCTTCAACAGGTTATGATTTTACACCAATTAGATCTCATCCTCATAACTGATTCAATAACAAAACCTATAATCACAGCAAGCAAAGTTAGTTATTGTGTTTTCTCACCGTAATAGAGAAAGGATCTGTGTTCACGTACCTTAGCTGTCGAAGGCGTCACTTAGAGGCAACTGGCTTCGGAACAACCACGAACGTCTCTCTTCTTTGTTTGTCTTCATATGCAGATTGGTTATCAAGAAAGGTAATTGAAGAAAAAAGATCAACACCAACCGAAGCCGCTGGTTCGTCTTCTTCTGACCACCGTCAAACTTAGGAGCCGAAGTCTAGGCATCGGGCCACCGCCTCCGTGGTTCTGTTTCTCTCTCTTTATCAGCCAAGACAATCAGACTCGAATAAGGCGGATGGGTTGAAGGTGGAGGTGGCGTTTTGGTGGAATCCGGCACAGGCAAAAGAATTGGAAGAAAAGAGAGATAGAAGGGTTTTCTTTCTCTTTCTTTCATATTTTCATAAAAAGAATAGGAAGAAGTGACATATACATATGACTCATTTTTTTTAAAGCTCACCAAGACGCGTGTCATTACTCAGCAGCTTTGAGTGACAGCTCACCCAATACCCATGTCTCATCATCTCTTCAAACGAAATTCCCAAAATAGCCTAAGCTCCTTCAATGAAATACCTAAAATAGCCTCATTCTACTGCTCATCTTTAATTACTGTTCAACTTCTGTTATAAATTATACATAGTATAATGGTAAAGCAAATAGTAGAGGTTTCATTGTAGGCTTTGGGTTTTGATGTGTTGTTGGCAAGTGGAGGCACGTGGCATTGGCTTCTTCATTACACATATACATACTATCAAAATGGCAAATGGATTTCGTAAAAGTAAAAAAGCATTCGAACCAAAGTGATGAATTTGAAGCATGAATATTGTAAATCTGTAAAATTTACAGGGAGCATACCTGGGATCACAATCACATTATTATAGTTTTCTTCCCAATTTAACCATCAAACTTTGACCACTAACTTTCTTACTAACTTACGTATTTTAAATTTTTCCATTTTGACCATCAAACTTTTGGCTTTTAGGATTTCAAACTTTGATCACCAAACTTTTAGCATTTAGCCGCAAGTATTTTTTTGAAGCCCACATGAGAATAACAGTCACTTAATATTATCTTTTATGTCCACGAAACCCTCCACGCAACAGGAGCTCCCACAGTGATGCGCGATCTTTAACGTCCACAAACCCTCAACACAACAGGAGCTCCCGCCGCAAAGCGCGGGGTAATAGAATCCTAGTTAGTATTATGTGTACCACTTGAAAACTTCACACCTTCCATGCATATATACACTTGTTTCACACATAGAAGATACGTACATATGATATGAATCTCAATAATTATTATTATTATTATTATTATTATTATTATTGTTATTATTATTATTATTATTATTATTATTATTATTAATAATTCAACTGTTTCACTTGTTTTTCTCGTATAACTTTAAATTCCGAATATACTGTTAAGACGAGTTAATTTTTATCTACGCGTCAACATAAGTTTCATTAGAAACGGAGTTCGGTTCAAATATAATTATATTATTATTAAACGATCTCTTATAATACCAACGACTCGCCTAGATCTCATATCTTAAATAATCATACTAACCATCACTTATTCGTTAACTAATTTTAAATACACAAATATCCATCTCACCTGTTATTGGTTCGTTTTACCAATCAATGACCCGTTTCATTCACTACTAAATATGAACAACACAATTTATTTATATAACAAAAACGGGATGTTACAACGGGTAATAGACTTACTGACCGATTCACAGTGTTCTGTCAGTGAACCAAACATACTAAATGTTCACTGATTCCGATAGTCTTTAATTGAATCATTAAGAGGTAGGGCTATAAACGAGTTGAGCCGAGTCGAACTAAGGTGGGCTCGAGCTCGTCTCATTAAAAAATTGAGCCAAATCGAGCCAGTTTATTTAACGAGCCTAAATGTTGGGCTCGGGCTCGACTCGTTTAAAAACCGAATCGAGCCAAGCTGGCTCACGAGCCAACCAATTTATTTTCTTATTTTTACAAATATTTCATATATAAGAAATTAATTATTTTATTTTTACATTTGTTTATGTTAAATCACTTAATCATTATTGCCAAATAAATAGTTCATGAACTATAACCATTTTTATATTGTGTACTTATATATTTATTCGAAAATAAAAAATTGGTCATATAAAAATGAGTTTTTTGGATATTTAACTCATAGTGTATTTTTAGTTAGATTTTATGTTATACATTTTTTATTACAATTTACATAAATTGTAATTTACGCTTTAATTTGAACGAACCAAACGAGCCGAACTTACCTTAGCTCGGGCTCCCGCTCGTTTACAAATTGAACCAAGCCGAGCAATCTCGTTTAAAATCGAGTTTTTTTTAGCGAGTTACGAGCCACGAGCTTTTTGATCAACCATATTAAGAGGTACCAAACAACCCTTAGGTGGTTTGGCTAATTAAGAGGTAGCCTCTAAATCGATTAACATGTTTCTAAAACCTACACGTTAAGACACTTCATGAATCATTAAAAATGGTCATTTAAGTGAACCAAACACACTCTAGCTCTGACCGATCTAGAGATAGCTTCTTAATGAATTATTAAGAAGCTACCAAACGCCCCTTCATCGAATCAATTTCTTTTAAATTATATAAACTATGTTTTCTAAAATTAACTTATATTTTTGTTTTTCAACAGAAAGATTTTGGTTATCTTTATTTCTTTTATTTCTCTATATTAACTTCATTTTATTGTATATGAAATTAAATATGTTTTGTGTGTCCATACATATAGTTTTAAAAAATAAATATTTTTAAACATTTTTTTTGTTATGTCATAAATTATACCAAGTACCAGTAACGAAACGTACCAAACCAAACCAATACCGATGAAAAATGATGGGTACAAGTATCGGAAGCAGTTTTGGTATTAGTTTTTATGATTTCGTTTGATGTAAAACACGTGTTGATATCCTTTTATTTTAAATGACTTTATTATCGAGGTTAAATAAGACAATTTTTGTGTAACTAAACCAGTGTTTACCTTTTGTTTTTGTATCGTGAACTATATAAAATACAGATATCATACCGAATTCTCGCCGTATTGTGCAATAGAATCCCACTAGTATAAACAAAAATGAAGATAGATTGTTATATACCATTCAAAAAAGGTCGATAAATTAAAGGTTAACCAAATATAAAATATTTTATAAACGAAACTTATTTGTTAAGTTTTTATCTAAATTTATTAAAAAACTATATTTGTATTGGTTATTTTGAACTAAAATACAATAAATATGCTTTGAAGTTCAGTTTTGATAATCTAACTTGTAGTTAGTTATCTTCGGACCTACATTTAAACAATTAAGACAGTTTGGCCGAGTGGTCTAAGGCGCCAGATTTAGGCTCTGGTCCGAAAGGGCGTGGGTTCAAATCCACAGCTGTCATTCTTTTTTCTTTTTTTTTATCAAAAGAGCTTATACACTGCACTTGCGAACCGGGTAATTTGTTATTCATCAACTCTCTTTAGTGTCTCAAGAACGAAGGCCCATAAAGCCTTCAATACGAAACAAATTGTATCTATAACCCGGAAAAAAAAACGAACTATATTCTGTATACTCTTAAAAGGTGGTTATGAATAATTGAAACAACATCATACAATTACGAATAAAAAAAATGGGTCAAATAAATATCTTAATCATTTCGCAAACATAGGAAATAAACATTCGTGCCTAATGCATTCTCATAATTAGTATTTTTCAAACCCGGTCTGGACTAACCTGTCGAACCAGTCCGACCTAGAATTGGTGGGTCAAGCAATTTGGTCGAGGACCTTTGAACATGATTACAAAAAACCGGAAAGTTTTTCCCAGGAACCTGATCAAATCGGACCGCATTGAACCGATTATGTATTTAATTCACTTTCATTGTGTGTCCACTGTATTATGGGACTTGGGAGGGGCTTGGTTTTCGAATTCCACCGATTTGGGACAAATGAAAATTAGAAAGGAAAGTGTAAATAGTGTGGCATAGAGTAACATATAAAGAAAAGGTTGTTAACAGGGATAGAATCCATCACCTCTAATAAGTATAAGGAATTCGATGGAGGACACAACATCTGAATAAATAACTTGGTGTTCCTTTTGTTCAAGCAAACACTAAAATGGCAAGAATGACCATTTATCAAGACTTCCATTTCTTAGATGTAGCGTTACTACGTTAGCAAAATAGTGTTACTTGCATACTTAAATGGGCATATTTAAGATGTCACCTTCAAGTGTATATAAGAGTTTAGTGTGACACATGGTGTATTGCTAAATTTGAAAAAAGTTCTTGAATCTCATGCTTTGTGATTTTTACTGTCTTAACGTCCTGAATTCATTGCCGGAGAAGCCAAAAGTTTTCCTCAAATCTATTATTAAATTACAAAAACACAAAAAGTTAGGTTTAATAATCAAAATTTTCCGTTCAAAAAAAATAATCAAATTTATGTGGCCTCAATCTGTGAACCACACGTTTGGTTAATACTTAAAACAAATTTATTGAAGTAAAGAACGGATTAAAATGGTAAGTGTTATGAATAACCTAATCATCTCAGCAGGTGAATAGCTAGAGATTCACCGTTAGCCAACTACATTCTCTCGTTTTGTAATAATTGTGATTCACCGTTTAAAATTTTTATAACCTATATTTATGAGTTATACCCTACTGCTATGTTTTTCTATTTACTCCACGTCCTCATAACGAATAACCCACAAACATCGTACACCAAAAAACAAATACAAGGTGACAAAAACAGTTATACCCGCTGCAACGCGCGGGCATTCCCCCTAGTATTCTGGATTTGGTTAAAGTGATAAACAAATCTTACTTATTCAAATAACATAACCAAAGTCAATCAATAAAGTCGAATGATAAGTGATAACCGGTTTAACCGGATTATGAATCGAATAATTTGGTTTAATCTATATAACGAGGCTCGGTTAGACACATTTATAATTTGGATCGGTTCGGTTCCCAATTATGGCAAAAAAAATCAACTGTGAATAAATCAATATCCGAATCGATAAACATCCATACTCGAGTTTTATGAAAGATATCAACTCAAGAAACTTAACATCGTTTAACTTGTACATCTAAATGAGTCAAGCGGGTTGACAGGTTATAAATGGGTTTGTCAACGTATGAAAGGGTTAGTGGGTTGTAACAACGGGTCGTATATGAGTTTGTGAGTAGACATGTTTAAATTTTTGTGTTGTGTTTGAGGCTGGGTATGAACCTGTCAACTATAGAAACATAATATATTAATATGGATTGAAAGTTGCAGGCTAACACCAAATTATAATCTAGCACTCAGGGTCAGCCCAACCTTTTTAGAGGCCCAAAGCAAACTTTAAATCTAGGGGCCCTTTTATAAAAAATAAAAAAACAATAAAAATAAAAAATCAGCAGTACTAAACCATTAACCCTTAAAATATTAACCTACTCATAAATCATAACATAGAGGGCCGAACATTGAAATATCTGGGCTTATTACTAGTGGGCCTCTTTAGATTAAAAAGCAAAACAAAGTCACAAAACATGATAATTTTAATTGTTTAGGTTGGGATTCAAACGAAGGATCTGCACCTCCACAATACATGATTTGCAATTTTACAACATGACGCGCTTGTCTCCAGACCACCACAATCATATTTGTCTGGCTAATCAAATTCCATGTTGTTATATACAATGTTTTTGAAATGAAGGCCCTAAAAATCTAGAGGCCCAAAGCCCTAGCTTGGGTTTAATACACTATCGAGCATGCCTTGCTAGCACTGATCTTAAAATCATACAGTCAAACAAAATCAGTCTATTGGAACATAAAGCGTTGGTACATATCAAGTTTTTGGTGCTAACAACGAACTTTTGTGAAAAAAAAAAACGCTTTAAGAGAGTTGTACCGTACATTTGGTACAACCAAGCTCAAATGTATGTAAGATCATTCACTCCTCATTCACATATTATACTAAAAATTATTACAGTTTCTCTCTCATTTTTATTAAATAATACTATTTATACCTTTATCATTACTTTTTTTCTCTCTATCTCATTCATAACCATTTCCAAAGATATTAAAAAATAAATGCAGGAAAACTACGTTCCCCCAAAAATACCGTTAAATAGTATGATTGCCCATTTTCTCCACTCACAACCTCATTCTAAAATATGAAGGATCCATTCACAAAAATATAGGTAAGCTAACGTAAATACTCTAAAGACTAAAGTTTAGTAAAGTCAACTGAACATCAAAGACCCCATTCAAGTATCTTTTAAATTTGACTAGGTCATTAGGATTTGATTTATGTGTTTATTACATAATAAGAACCCCAAACAACAAGAAATCTATTAAACTCTCCACTCACAAACATACTCGTTTCACCTATGTGATGAACCAGAAATACTACAAAGTCATCAGAACAAAAATAAAGTTCAAAAACTATTTGGATTTAAGTCACCAACAACACTCCCAACTTTTTCATCTTTACAACACTTTAACTTGTAGCCTCGTTGTTTTTCTAAAAATCATACAAAGAGTCATCTACTTCTAAATAAGCAGCTACTATAACAATTTTTCAAATTATAATATGGGGTAGAGAAATGATGGATAAGATTTAGTGAGTTTTTAGCATATATATATATATATATATATATATATATATATATTAGTTTTAAAGATAGATGAGTGTTTATTGGTTGGAATGAGAATGCTATAAGGGAGGCTGGGGCGTCACCCGATTTTGGCATGGTCCATGAAAGCGAACCACTACGGCAATGAGTTTGTTGGCGGGGGTGGTGGTGTTATGGTATTAAACACATGAATCCACTAACTATCCCATTACTCAACCCTCGACACTGGGCACGGTCCGTGAAAATGACCCACTGCACTTGTAAGCTGTTTTTAAAACCCCTGAGTGTGGTGGAGTCGTTATCTAAAGCTTAGAAAAAAGTCATAATGATAGATCTTGTTAATGGGTGAATGATGTTGAATAAGACGCCATTGAAGGTGTGCTCAAGAAATCCTATTAAACCTCATGTTTGTTGACAACTGCAAGATAGATATTAATAATAACCAAAATACAGACAAAATTGCGTTTACATCTCTAAGATACTAATAATAACAAAATCTTAGAAATCTCTTATAAATAGTGGTTTCTTTTTTTTTTTTATTTTGTCTCGTAGTATTTTTCTTTTATCTTTCACTCATTTTGATTTATGTCGAGTTTGTATGTGTTTTATGTTAGAATGCGTTATAAGTTCGTGTTTGCCTATGGCTGCGTTTTTAAGTCACATGGCGTATAAATTTGCATTTTTGTTTCACTATTCCCCCACATTTTTGTCATCATTTACTTAATAGTTAGTACGGTTTTACGACCCCATGCTGCGGTGGTATAAATTTGTTTTTTTGTTTTATGAATTTTTCCCGTTTTGTTCATCGTTTGCTTACTACCTAACACAGTTTTACGACCCTGCATCCGCAACACGAGGTCAACATCGGTACCAGTAAAAGTATTCGTTTTTATACTTTTCAATCAATGCAAAACACGTGCTGATTGCTACACACAATGTAGGTATCATGTTGGTATTGTAATCAACGAATCGATACTGACTGAAAGTCCGTCGCAAAGCGGGAGGAAATCCCATTGGTTTGTGAATATGAGAGGAAGATTGCTTGCCTCGACTGGAATTTGTGTTGAAGTTCAAACAAGTTGTACTTTATCTTTGCTGCTTTTATATTAAAACAAAAAAACGCCTCACTTATGGTGTGCGCATATAATGTATATATGTGTGGTCATTGTGGGGGGGGGGGGCAAAAGTAAAGTTGCACTAGTTTTAATGTTATTTTACTAATTTCGTGAAAATAACGTTATAAAAACGACAGATGGTTAATCATGCATCATGTGGTGGCATGGATAGCCAAAAGACAAAGGGGTACATGCACCGATGGGGTTTGTCCCGATTGCTAAGTGTTATGTGCCTTATGTCCAAGGCTTAATACCAAACCACATTGAGCCGGGAGTCTCACTGGAAGCTAGCCTCTCTATTCTTAGAGGTAGAGGTAAAGCTGTCTACATCTTACACTCCTCAGACCCTACCTTAGTTTTACTATAGACGGGATTAACTGAGTATGATGATATTTTTTTTTTAAAAAAAATAATATGTTCATACAAGTTTATCCTCTTGATTAAAATATTACATTCATAAAATACTAATAATAACTTCTTCTTGTATTTTTGTTCCTTTTAAAAGAAAGCAAAATATTCATACATGTTAGTCTTGTACATGTATATCAAAAAAACATATATACTATATTACCCAACACGTATTAACTAGAAAAATATGTCACAAAGTTACTAACCCGAATTGAGACAAAATACATTCAAGTACACCACTAGTTTCTGTCATTGGTTTATGTAGTAGTTTCTCATTCTTGATCCAAAAGAAATATACATGTTAAAATTAAGACTTGAACATATGAATGTGAGATTAAGTAACTAATAATCATGCATGCACGGTTCAAGATTTACCTTATAGTGAACGCATGAAGACAATCAGTAACAATGGTAATGGTTTGGGCTTATTGGTGAAGTTGCTTATAAGAGTAACGAGATTTATATAGAGTACTCAACTCTTTAAGAAAAGTGTACCAGTTTGTCACATAAATTGTAAATCAAAGTAGTTGAGGTATTATATTCAATATTTGAGTTGTCATGTTTTTATTGTTTTCAGCTTATTTATCGTGTTTAAAGCAACACACTTCAAGTATGACTAGTATTTTTCCCGCGCGCGTTGCAGCGCGTTAAACAACAAAGAACATTAACGTGCTCGAACATAAGAAGACAAAACCTTTGAGTAATTTATAGAAATAAAAGATACATAGTGAAATGCACCAGAAGGTCCGATTGTATTGCAACATGTAACTTCTTCTACAAAATCAGCAAACAGTGTCTACTAAGATATGCATGGCTCATTTTCATCGAATATAAATGTGTATAAGGTGTAGCATTAGTTCAATACTTTTCAATTCTCACAATGAGAGGTGTATAGTGCATTCCAAATAAAGCTCACCAACCAGTTAATTCCATTTGTCACTGCACTTAATGAACAACTAAAGATGAAAGAGAAGTTAAAACTTTATTTTATTGAAGAATGTCTTCATCTCTCTAATTGTTTCTCTCCAAATGAAGATGAAAAGAATCATGTATGATCATTCTTTCAGGTGATTAAGGGCAAACAACAAAGTTTTACCCTTCTCCATACACATAAATAAACATACTTGAGCAGACTTAAAAAGTTTAACCAAGAAAAACTTCAAGTTAATGAACTTGTGTTTAATACTTAAATAAAGAAATCCTTGATCATACAAATAAATGGATTTAGGTGAATTTAAAAATGATTTAGGTGAATTTAAAATACACTTTCGGTGATGTTTATCTAGTTTGACCCATTTACATTTTTTGCTAATACAATTAATTTTATCAGCTTCACCTGTTAGAGTTAGAGGTAAAACATAACAACACACCCACAAGTAAACGGGTTAAAATAAGATCAGCTAAATGTTTCACACTTTATATAATAGGATGAAACTAAATACGAAACTTATTGCTTTCAATGTTAAATGCACAATATTGATGTCAAAATTGTTAAAAGCACATGGTACAAGCATCTTAATGCATCACATGGTACAAGAGTAATGAATTGCTTTCAATGTTCATGGTACAAGCATCTTAATGCATCACATGGTACAAGCATCTTAATGCATTGACAAGGGCATAAAAGGGAAGAAAAGTGATAAAGTTTAGAGAATTACATTGTGACTTTTAAGTTGCCACCTTAACTTTGACATTTTGGACCTTTTTACCCATTGCTCCCTCTTTATAATGTAATATAGATAATATAGATATCTAACTTTTAAAAACAATGTTAATATGTTTACCTTTTTTATTTATTTTATACATTTTAGTATTGTATATACGTTAAAATCTCTATCAACCACATAGAACTTTGACACCAACCTCTATAAAATTTTGACCGATCCTAAGAAATACAAAATTAGAAGTTATATAAACATCTAATATCAATATTTAAGCCACAAGAATTACATTACATACATATATATAATATTAGTTTTAAATGGTCGATGAATAGTGCTTTTTTAATCTGTTTCTATTTTTGTATTTATATTTAGTGGTTCGTATGGTTTTCAATATGATGTTTATTCCAGCTGGTTGGGTTGCTGTGTTGTTATATTGTGTACCCTAGTTCGAGTCTTTTATTTGTCTATTTTTTTTCTCACCGGTTGGTTATGTGGTTTTGTTATTTGCTGGACACGTGTTGTCCTGCGTGAGTCTACTTGTTTTTTCTCAGTTGTTACGTACACACGTCCTCATACTTGATACATGCGTCCTCTTCTCTGCTTTTTTTTAATCTCTTCTACTCGAGTGTGTTATACAGAGAGAAAGAGGGGTAGGAAGCATGTCTCTTTATTCATGTTGTGGTTTTGGGTTCAACAGCCCCGGCGATGGTTTAGCTTTCCGAGCCAAGGCGGTTGTTTACCACCACTTTATCACTGCGAGTTAAATGTTAATCACGGCCACATACGTATTCTAAGCCCTAACCCCTACCCCCAAATGGTCTCACCACAGTATGCCAAATGATGATTTTTATTTTATCGTTTTGTTTTTGGAGAGATATCTAATCGATTCTCTTCTTGCCGACTTGTTCACAAAATCTTTACCTAGAAGCAGTTTTCGAGCAGTTATCACAAAATATCGGGCTCCGAAGATTGAAAGACATTAGTTAAATTGAGGGGGAGCATTATACACGCTTGTACTCTTTTCCGTTGACTAAGTTTTGTCCTATTAGGTTTTTCTTAGTAAGGTTTTTAACGAGGCAGCATTACTGATCCAGTAGTATCAGTTTATATCATAGGTCCTGAAGTACCAATTTAATATCATCCCGAAGCATGTTATTAATAGTGTATAATGAATACAAATGTATATCTGAGGGGGAGTGTTATAAATCAGATATACATGTGGCAATTTTCTTCCCTATATAACCATATTACAGTTACATCTATAGGGTAGAGATCATACGAGAACCAACTTTAGGGAGGAACCAGTGTGAACACAAACAAAAAAAACCTAAAAACCCCACCTCCACCCCCTAAAAACTAAACCCACCCACCTCACCCCCTAAAAACCTAAACCCCCCATCCCCCACACCGCCCCCCCCTATTGTGAAATGCACATGTGCAGCTAACCCCACACCCGTAAAAACCAAAACGCTCCATCCCATCCCCCCAAAAAGATACCCCCTCTTTCCCCATACCTAAAAACTAAACCCTAAAGCTAAACCCATTAAAAAACTTAACTATAATAGTGGAATGCACATGTACATTTAGTACAATTATCTTATTTTTATAGTTTTATATAGAGGTTTTTTTTAATTTTTTTCACCACTAACCCAAACACTTAAACCCACCATCCCATCTCCCAAAAAACCTACCCCCCTACCATCATACCTAAAAACTAAACCCTAAAGCTAAACCCATGAAAAAAAATCTAACTATAATAGTGAAATGCACTTCGCGTCTATTTAATGATCATTGAATAAATTTTTTTCCACCTTATATATCATATCACGTCCATTTAATGATCATTTCATTATGGTAATTGATAATTTATTCAAAAGTGTGCTCTAATAGTGAAATGCACATGTGCATACGTATATGTATGTATATATATAACAGCAAAAATGCACATGTGCATCAGCCATGACGTAAATATGACGTAATAAAAGCCATTTTTTTTTATTTTTTGTATTTTTTTTCATAAAGATTAACACTAAAAAAAACATTTTGGTGTTTTTACTTTTTTTATTTTTTTAGGTTACATAATTTTTTATTATTTTTTTATTTTTGGTGGAGGAGTTTTTGTGTTCACACTTGGTTTTTTGGTTCTCTCCCTAAATAGTGGTTCTCAAATGATCCAAATCCTACATCTATATGTGTGTATATATATACTTTTGTCATGTACATTGTATATATATATATACAAATAGCAACTTAACATTCATTTAATAGTAACCGATTCTCAATTTAAATAACAAAATTCATTTAACACTAATACATGGCTATTTTTCCTTTATGTATATTAAAAAACTGATTTTGGGTTTTCCTTCTAGAACTTTACCTTAGATGTTCTCTCTATCTCCCTGTGAAAAACAATATAATGACGCCGTTAAAAAACAAAACAATATATCGATAAAAATTTCCCGATTTGATGCAAACATAAAAATTTCGTAACAAGAAACGATCAAATACATTTTCTTCCCAACAGACCAACGGCTTTCTACTCTTCAATCAAGCAAAGCCATCAAGTAATCCAGTTTTCTATGGCCAAATTCGAGCAAAACAAAAAAAGGAAATAAAACTAGATAATAAGTACGGATCTGAACAAGATCCGCGATAAAAACGATTTATCAGGAGGAACTCTTCAAAAAATGGTGCGAATACGGTGACGTGTGTAACATCCGGCAAAAATCGATGTGTTTCCGTACGTAATTAGTATATGTAATTAACGGTTTAAATGCATATTTAAATTAATTGGATTAATTTAACCTTAGAGAATAGCAAATTCCCCATAAGATGCATAGGAATGCACATGTTTAATGTTGACACGGCGAAATCGCTTGCGAATAAACTTGTCCAGAACGGACGTACGTTGGTGATTACTCGGTAAAAATTAAATAAGTGAAAAGGATCCCGGACACCATGATATAAAATAAAAGGTATTTTCACAAAATATAATGTGTTTTGGAACTCCAAAACCATAAGTGAAAACTTTACATGCAAATCTCCCGGTAACGAATAAAGTGCGCATATCGCACCCGATACGCGTATAAATTATAATTTCTCCAACGAAAGCCTAATTAACCAATCAACACTTAAACTAGGCTATGTTTAAGGGTTATTTGAGGTTATTATAATATCCAAATAACGCGTGATTAAAATCCGATTAATACCTGAACGACACCCGGACGATAAATGTGGAAGTATAACATATTATTTAAACAAATGTTTTTGTGTTGTGGAACCCACCAAACCCACCCCAAAAACGGCCACCCCTTTTCATACTTCCAATCTTTCTTTTTTTGTACACATGATCTAGGAATGGATATGTGTATGTATGGTGCAATCTATGGAAATAATATTATAAGAGATTGTATGTCCTTATAGATTGAAGACATCCCTTTCTTTTTTTTAAAAAAAAACTCACGGCCAACACCCTCAAAAACAATCCACCAAGATTACTTAAGATCACTAGTACACACATTCCTCATCTCATGGGATTCATATCTAGTGAAGGATTTGTTAAATCTTGGAAGATATGGTGAGATTATAAGATATCACAAAGCTTAACATTTGATCAAAAACTCTTTCTTTTCTTTTTCTTTGAGCCGTGAGGTTACAAGAACAACCTACACACTTCCTTCAAGCTTTAACACTCTAATTTCCTTCCTAAACATCCATCATCCAAACCCCCATTGTGTGTTTCAAGCTAGGAGCTTAACCACATAGGAAGAACACACTAAACTCCATCAAAATCAAGTATTGTTAGCTTACCTAGCCTTGTGCTAGTTGTAAGTATTCTTGATCTTGTTTTTGTCTTTAAAAAGTTTATGTTTATTATCTAGAAGCAAGTTGTACAAGGGGTTAACTTGATAAAGCTTTACATGATAAAAACATATGATTTTAAAGACTAATGGTGTTATGAGTGTATGATATGGGCCGAAATTTGGTGATGGTTATGTATTGATTCTTGTAGTTTATAAAGTTCATAAAGACTTAAGAAAAATGGTGATCTAAACATAACTTGTTATTGGAACTTGAATGAACTTAAATATAGTTTTAATCATCATAATATAAGCATCTAAGACTATGTATAATGTTGATTTTGTTAGAAAACAAGTTATACAACTTTTACATCTTCAAAGTCTACACACTTGAAAAATGTGAATTGGACATGTTGGATAAAATACACTAATTACACCTATTAGTATCCCTAATGAGATGATTAAAGACTATTAAAGTGTTGGATCATAAAATAAACTAACATGACAAAGTTGATTAACTAAAGTCCACTAGTTTAGTAGAAAATTGTTAATCTTGAAAGATTGAATGGAAAAGTGTAACTTTTATAAGTTCGAGAACTATTTTAGTAACTTTAAAAGTTGAGGGACTTAAAATGATATTTTTAGAAACTTGTATCTAAAAATATAACTATGAAAAGTTTAGTGTCAAAAGTGTAAAATGATAACTTTCCAAGGTGGATTTGGTAAATAATAACAAATGTACATATGTATCTTGTATAAAAATGTATTTTTATAAAATGGAGGTTTTTATAAAAATATAGATTTTCTAACATGTGAATATATATAAAAACAATGGTTTTTATAAAAATGTTAGATAAAATAAAAGCTTGGTGGAAACTTATATAAAAATGAACACTTTTATATAAATGGGGATATAAAAGTGTTGGAGCATTATATATATATATATATATATATATAAGTAACCAAGTCTTGGAAATAAAAATACAAATATGTTTATAAACTTCCAGTAATATATGTAGGAATTAAAAGGTGATTAATTCCAAGAATACATATATTGTTGAAACTTGGAAAAATTAACAATGTACATATATATATGTTAAGTAATCGGATTGGACGTGTTAACGGACTAAGACGTGAAATCGAACAATAAGTATTTGTATAATTACGTCTAAGGAGAAAATAAGAATATATATTTGAAAGGACTATAAATATATAAATTGGGTGAAAATACATAACACTTTCCTAAGTGTTGGAAATTTATTCGTGGGAGAAAAATGACGTAAAATCTAACGATTAAACGTTTAAAACAAGTGTATGAACTTGACAATAGAATATATATAGCGAATCGGCGAGATCATAGTATATTTATTTAATAGGAAAGTAAAAATATACGGTAAAGTGAGTCGAGTCGGGTGAAGAAGAAATAAAATATATATATATATCGAATCGACGAGATCCTAGTATATTTATTTAATGGGAAAGTATATATACGGTAAGGTGAGTCGAGTCGAGTGTGGAAAACGTTATGACGAGTCGACAAGATCCTTGTATATTTATTTAATGGAAAAATAAATATACGGTTAAAGTGAGTTGAGTCGGGAGTATTAAAATATTTTATCGATCGACAAGATCTTAGTATAATTATTTAATGGGAAAATAATTATACGTCAAGTGAGTCGAGTCGAGAATAATATTATACAAGTTAATTAATATTCATGAAAGTATAAATGTAACTTGTAACGGGGGTAATCCATCACCAACGGACCTTAGGACATATGTTTAATTAAACGGGGAATTATATGTAAATGGTGGTGTTGGGAGTTGGGTGTACAACTTGCCAGAAAAACACATGCTATAGACTTAGTGACTTACACGCACTAGGACGTTCGTAGGTGCTTGACCTCGGACTTGCTATTCTCTGCTATTGACTGTACGCTGTGCTTCAGGTGAGTTTCACGGCTCCATTTTACTGTTTTAAATCGGGGAAAGATATGTTTGTCAAATGTTGTCACATGTTGAAATGTTTTCAAAGGTTAAAATGTGATGAGTGGATGATGAGTACTTGAGTTTTGTTGTGTGTTCGCCACTCGGGGTTGAGTCCTCGCTACTGTAACCATTAATTCAGGAAATGAAACCGAAGGAATATTTGGATAGTACTATTGGTGCCTGACAAGGCCCACCCCTAATCGATAGCGTCGATTATGCATCGGCGTATGCCTGGGGTGCACGTATTCTGAACTAAGTTGTTATTTGCCGAGAAACAACTGGTGATCGCGGGGCATATTTATTAGTCTTGGTTTGGTTATGGGACTCAAGGATTGCTCATAATCGTAGTTTGTAGGAGCTAGCTACTCCTTACAAAGGCCACAAATTGTGCTGGATCTGCACAGGGTGTAAAATTGTTGTTATTACGAAACTAAAACCTGTGGACTCACCAATATTTTATATATTGACATCTTTTTTAAACATATCTTTCAGGTAACTAAGTGCTGAATAGATATGGGCTAGTGCGGTGGAATTCAGGATGTCGGATACTTTCGGGGTTTCATTCTATTGTTACCATCGGGTTGGAACCTAAACGGAAAAACCCCATTTATGAACTTCTTGTTCGTTGTTTTGTGAAATGTTGTAACAAGATACTTATTTTCGACATCTTAATAAAATGATCTTTTCTAATTAAATATAGTTTGTGTTTAATCTTGACTTTGATATGCTTTCGAGCGTTGCGCCACGTGTTTCCGCCATTGGCGTGGTGTGACAACGTGGTGGTGTGGATGGCGGCGAAGTTGGAGAGGAGATTGACACTGGTGGTTTCTCTTCGGTGGTGTTGCGGTGGTGACGGTTAGGTAGTGACGATGGTTGTGTTATGGTGGTGGTTTGTATGTTGGTGGGTTTTAGTAGAAAGAGAAACAGAAAAGAATGGGATGTGTTGGAATGACCCATGGTTTTCTCTGCATACGACTTTACCCGAATTAACTTATCAACAACTATCTCAAATTAATATTAATATTAATATTTACTTTTAAAAATAACCAAGGTTAAAAAAAATCATAAAGCATAATGGTTAATACCAATCGAAATAATTATGATAAAAAAAATATAACTGTAAAAGATTTAATAAATATAAAATAATAATTATGATAAGTAACAACTTTGGTCGTGCTAATTGAAATAACGTTAAAAAGTTCTTTGTTAATAAACATATTATAACAAATATGTTAACTTAGTAAACATAAAATTTTGGCTAGACATGAAGTGACATATTAATTATTCATATAATAAAGTTATAAGTTGTATTGAATATATTATTTATCATCATATTAAACATGTTTGCCGTCTATAATTTTAATAAAGTTAACTCAATCTTCTACAAACTTTTAATAACATGTTTAACTATAACCTAGAAGGTTTATGTAATTGTTATGCAAAATGTTTTTTTCTTATTTAGGTTAAACTTGATGAATCAATCATACATGAGCATACGTCTCAATATCAAGTTTATTTTACCTATTTTCTATACTAGCCTGTTTATAATAGCCTTATTTTCAAATTTAAGCATTTATCGAACTCTCAAAGTTATATATAGAAAACATTCCACTTAAAGTATGAAATATCCGAGTTATCATAACAAAATAAATGTTAACCGTACCAAGTATGGTAACCTATAACGAGCAAATTATGCCAACAAAATGTAACATTTTAGACCCGAGTCAAAACATGTTTAGTTCGAATCAATTTATGCCATCAAAGTTAGGACAATCCTTATAACACTTTCTGTGTTTTAAAGTAAAATGTTTTAATGTGGTGTTATAGGCCGGGGATAAAGCAAATTAAAAAGAAAGTTTTGCATAAACTAAAGAATTTCCACATATCATACATTGATTAACATTCTTACTCAAAACCGCTGCACGCGCAGGTTAAAGTCAACTCGTTTGATTATAATAAGAATAGAGATAATTCTGTCAAATTAATCTCTTAAATCAACACAATTTACAATATAATTAAAATTCTTAAGTTATGAATCACAGCATTACATACCACGAAATTACAAGTAGTACATACTACAAACCACGAAAGTACAAATTACAGCCTAGAATTACAAATCACGGAATTGCAAACACATTACCACATCATCTATGGTATATTTTACACATCTTACATCTTGTAATGTAATGCCTTCAAAGTTCAAACCCATTACCCGTCTTATTGAAAAGAAGCGGTCATTGTAGTGGAATAAAATGTGCAGACTCCTATCATCAATTCATCATTAGGTGACCCTTAATTCCATAAATAGAAGCAGGGCCGGTTCGACAGTGTTGCTAACCCAAACTAGGGCTTGGGACCCCTTAAAAATAGGGCCTCCATTTAGTAAAAATCTATATATGCTAGATAATTATTATAAAAAAGAATAGTAGATATAAATTTTATCTATAATATTATTTATATACACGCATATAACTTTTTTTTTAACTTGGTCAACAATAATGTTTTTAGTATATTATTAATGGTCTCGAGTTTGAGAAATGTTGAGAGGTTTATATCAAAGTTTTTTGTCTTTTTGAAAAGGGCCCAAATGTTTTAGTTCGTCTTGAGCCTCCGAAAACATAGAGCCGGCAGCTCCATATCTAAAAAAAATCATTGAGAACTTCTTGGTCACAAAAACACCTTGACTAGGCCTCATATGCTCCCCAACTATGAAGCTTTGAAACATGTCGAAGAAATTTGCAAAATATAGTTTTAAGTTTGGATAATTAGATTATCAAATAATGACATGTTATAATTAAATGAAATGTGATTCTAATCTACGTTTTTACAATGATAGTATGTCTTTGTCTTTGTACATGACAGAACAACAATTATGTTGTTTATAAACATAAACTAAACTTGTCGGATTATTTTGTTGAACGGCCAACAAACGATCTCTTGACTACATGGGTATCTACTAATTGGTACAAAAGCCAATCCATACGTCCTTGGGTGAAGACACGTCTTAGGTGCCCGGCCACAAGTAGCGCTGGATTAGCCAGAACCCACCAAGCCACCAGTTCGGGGAAAACCTGACGAGGG
The DNA here is from genome assembly GCA_030844895.1 of Ambrosia x helenae. Classification (NCBI taxonomy): domain Eukaryota; kingdom Viridiplantae; phylum Streptophyta; class Magnoliopsida; order Asterales; family Asteraceae; genus Ambrosia; species Ambrosia x helenae. Next base: position 22,851 of record JAUTDX010005807.1, read on the forward strand.
GCCCGTCGGAAGGCACGACAGTGGAAAATCAGTAAAACCCAATGGGATAAAGGATCGAACTTGACAACTCAAAGAGGCTAGACTCTACCCATCATTTCCCATACCACTCCACCACAATACAACCCAACCAAAAATAATCACATTATTCAAGGA